>LQNS02001578.1:1978808-1994397 GCA_001587735.2 Parhyale hawaiensis | reverse complement strand
CTTCTTCTGAGCAGTACACTTCAATTCGTCTGCAGCACACTCCTTCCCCCTTAGATGGCATGCACAAAAGAAATTAAGCGAATTAGTAAGCGCTGAAACATCACTGAATTTCATTTCCGCTGCGTATCCAGAAAACACAGTGAGATAGTTTCAGCAGAGCAGAATTTTCGCACCCAAGAAGTTTGAAGATAGAATTACTACGTCTATTACACCGGAAACCATCGGTTCCTCAACGGTGCTCTGATTTTCTCCTAACTGTATACATCGTAAACCAACAGAAAATATAATTTCGATGCGGAGAAGAGTAATGACTACCAGACTCCACGCGAACGGCAAGAGAGGCTGGATGAGCAAGAACTGCATTCATTTTCAATAACGATTAATATCATATTTCTAATTTAGCTTTCTTCTGCAATTGCCTACTGAATTCCATCAGGTGGGAACAGGATCGCCAAAATATCCAACGTGGTTAGACATGCATTCAGATAATAAAGGGATAAAGATTTCACTTAAGCTTTCTGCTGCCACCTCGTCATCGATCTGCTGAGCTGCTGAGCTTTAAAGCTATTCGCTCTAATTTTCTCCTATCTATTATTGAAGAGCGTAACACACGAAGGAGGGAAGGAAGGAACGAACGAACGAAGGAACAACGCTATTAATATTATAGATTTCTGTCTTTAAGAGATATACCAACTCTCTGTGTGACATGCAAAAATCGAGACCTCTTCCATTTTGATGTTTTTCTTAACTCTGAGCAAACAGCTAATCTTGAGCGGCAATTTACCTATGCTTTTCGTCATGAGAAGATGTTTGACTTTGACAGCACTGAATTACTTCCGCAAAAAGGTTGTGCATTAGCCGGGGTTTGTTTGTCTGCTATTCTTTCTGTTTGACGGTAACATAACTCATAGAGTTACGGACGGATCTTCGTTGAATGAATTAGCAGACATCATCAAGAGCTTAGTTTTATTGACCCAAGCTTTCGTTTTGCACAACGCAAAACGTTTTCATATAAATAAATAAATAAATTATATCTTCATATAATTTACATAGACTGTGAGATATGACAAGAGGTAATGGCCCAGTTAGCCGTTTGTTTGTGCTACCTTGGCAATATTATTGAAAAATCATTAGCAGATCTTCAGGAAATTTACGGGAACTACTTGCAGTATTAGGAGGAAAACATGACCAAATTTTGATGATGATTTGAAAGAAATCCTGAATTGAATCTTTCATTAGCAGTGCATCGCTTGGCGGAGGTCTCCGTTTTTGGATTGATTCTGTAGCTGATACTGTTTCTTTTACTTCTTAATAGTTTTTGCGAGAAATTTAATATTATTGGATATTTAAATGTCAGTCAGTTTTAAATTGGTCAAGAATAAAGCGAATGAAGCGGTGGAGATTGCGTGAAAATGAAGAGGAACCTGACTTTAATGGCACATACTGTAACTAGAGCACTCTGAGAGCGCATACCTCCGCCAAGAAGGGCAATGTTGACGAAAAAAATCAAATTAGTCCTGAAATTAGAATTTCCTATTACCTTCACCAAAATTTGGTCATTTATGCCTCTTGACCGTACGTAATGATAGCTTCGGTACTATTATTGAAATTCCGTACTAAATTTTTGAGTTATTTTCGGATAAAAACTTTGAAAAACATTAGTCAAATACAGTCAAACCCACGAACAGACAAAGCGATCATCACCAAAATTTTGTCATTAACATTTCTACCAATTCTTAAAAAGTTAATAAAGATTCGTTAATAACTTTTGCAGTTATATTACTGACAAACATTTTGAAAAACATTAGTCAAAATGGCGCGGGTGCAGAAATTACATCTTGAGCACAATATTAAAACGAGGACTCTGAGAAAGCAGATTTCCGCCAAGCATAGGTACGTCAACAAAAGCTTCAAATTGGTTCTGAAACTATTATTTCATTTTCTCTGCAGGAAAATCTGATCATTTGTACGCTTGACTGTAATAACAGGTTCTGTCATTTTCTTTAAATTCGTCCGTAATTCCATGAGTTATGTTCTGACAAACATTTTATCAAACATTAGTCATGTACACACGCGGACAAGCCGATCTACAATAAAAATTTAGTCATTTGTGTTTTCAGTATTTCTAACAGTTCCTACAAATTTCATAAGATCCGTTCATAACTTTTTGAGTTATTAGCTGATAAAAAAATGTTAACAAACATTAGGCGAACTCACAAACAGAAGTACCAATCATCGCCAAAATATGGTCATTTATGTCCTTTAATTTTTCTAACAATTCCTGTAAATTTCATAAAGATCTGTTCATAACATTTTAAGTTATATTGCAAAGAAACATAAAAGTAAAACAAACAAACGGACATACAGATTATCACAAAAACTTGGTCATTTACTCTTCGCGATATATTTAACAACTCTCGTATATTACGTAAAGATCGGTTCCTAAATTTCTAAGGTATGATACTGAGAAAAAAGACGCAGACAAACAAACGGTTGAGCGGATCTTCACCAAAAGTTAAACATCTGTTCCACGACTGTGTCAATCACGACACTAGACGACTTCAGTGCCGTGAATCAAACTGGAAGTGACTTACATAAGATGCCTATTGCAAATGAACTCCAAAAACATTAGGAAAGACGATACTAAATTGTAGCAAACTGCCGAAAGTTACAACAAAAGTCCAATGAAAGCGAGAATTAAGTACGGATCTACTCGGTAGGGGCCAAAGCCTTGGAGCAAATCATCGTTATGTTTTTTTTTTTTTTTTTGCTAACCTGTTGCTGTGTTAGATCATAACTGCACTAAGAAGTAATCATTTATAACCAAAAAAATCTTCGTACGGCTGTACATATCAGATACCGTACCGTCATGGAATCTAAAGAAACAGACGTTCACAGATACTAGAATATTCGAAGCCAAGTTGGGGAGAAAGTGGATCAGAATTAGTTTGCGTAAGTTCACGCGTCTTTCATATCATCGCATTCGCTCATCCACTTGTCTTGTGTTGCTGTGTCTTAGAAGTAACAAGAAATTGCACGATTTTTTAGCTCTGTTTCACTCGAAATTTGAATAAACTTCTATAACTTGCTTAGTTAAACTTGCAGAGAAAACTGATGTGATGGTTAACATTTTCATAACTTTGTTGCGTACACAAAGTTCTGCTGACAACGACGCAAGTAAACATTCGGACGAGTGAACGCGTTGACATGACTGACGTGGGAACTCAGCCTCAAATGTGATACCTTTTGAATAAAGGCATTTACAGATATTTTTTCTTCGACTTTTTCGTGTGCTTTATAGCCGCATTGCGGCAGAGCGAAGTTACGAATAAGTCCGCATTACAGTGTTCACGCTTGTGAAACGCTGACTAATTACCTCCGCCAAGGAGGTCATGCTTTTACCAAGTTGTCTGTCTTCCTTTGCCTATTTCTCTTTTTATTTATCTGTCTCTTTGTCTGCCGGTCGCCATGATAAATCAAAAATTTATGAACGGATTCATACGAAATTTACAGGTATAATTAGGAATGTCAGGAATAAGACGATGATTAACTTTTTGTGGTGTTTGTTTGTCAGCCGCTTTTTCCTTTGTACCATAATTCAAAAAGATATGGACAGATTTTGATGAAATTTACATGAGATATTAAGTAACTACTGTAGAACACGAAAAGTGATCAAATTTTGGTGATGATCGGCAAATCTATTTGCTTGTTGGACTAATGTTGGTCTGAAAGTTTGACAGCAACATAACTCGAAAAGTTATGAATGGATCATCAAAAAATTTATTATATTAATAGCGTTGTTCCTTCATTCGTCCATTCCTTCCTCTGTTACGCTCTTCAATAATAGATAGAAGAAAATTGGAGCGAATAGTTTTAAAGCTCAGCAGCTGTCATCGGTCAAATAGCTTGGCAGAAAGTCGGTAATATCTTCAAAATAATGTGAATCAGGCAGCATTATGAAGCTAACGTAGGTATCTATGATACGGCGGGGATCATCAATCGGATGCAATAGGGCAAGGTTTTTCTAATAATTAACTCCGCCAAGGATATTATGTTTTCGTCGGGTTTGTCTATCTGTCAGTAAGTTTGTCTCTATGTCTGTCATCAAGATAACTTCAAAAAGTTAAGGACGGATTTTGACGAAATTTACAGGGATTGTTATGTATGTTAGCAGAAATAGATGATTAACCTTAAGGGAAGAACCGTCCATCCGTTTGTTTGTCTGCTTCATTTTTCTCAATCCATAACTCAAAAAGTTATGGACGGATTTTTATGAAATTCACATGAGTTGTTAGGTATATAACGAAGCGTAAATGACCAAATTTTGGTAATGGTCAGTTTGTTTGTTTGTTTGTTCGTTCGTTTGTCACACATTAACCCAAAAATATGAATGAATCTTTATGTGATTTATAGGCGTTGTTAGTAATGCTAAAAGACATGAATGATTAAATTTTGGTACAGATCGGTTCGCTCGTTTCTATGTTTGACTCATGTTTGTCATAACGTTTGTTAGCAGCATAACTCAAAAAGTTATGAACGGATCTTCAAGAATATTGCACGAGCTATAATTACTATCAAAAGGCACAAATGATCAGATTTTGGAGTTAATACAAAGAAAATCATGGTTTCAGAGCCAATTTGAAATTTTTGCTATCGTTGCCTCGCTTGGCGGAGGTATGTGCTCTCAGAGTGCTCTAGTTATTTTTATGCACCGTTGGAATCTGCATCACTGTTTGTTGCTACCGTGGGAATTCCGCCTCAACAGTGCGATGTCTGAGCAAATACAATGACAGCTTAAAAACAGAAGATTAACCAGCAGCGAGTGAATAAATTGACCGAATCTGTTTTCTTTTATTAAATAGCTATGGCATTAAACAAAGTAGAGAAATGATGGGTTATTGATCAGTACCACAAGTCCCGCAATAGCGAGAAAAATCGAATACGCCGACAAAAAATTGAAAAGCGTAAGATAAGAAAGGGCTAAATTACCTCTGAACTGTGGGAAACAGCTTGGAAAAGTGTGCAGATACATTGGGAACAATGAAAGAAGTACCGTCATGTTTTTGTCTTTACCAAGACACCAGTGCGAAATTCTTTGCTGACAGAATAAATTTGTGATTATTATTAGTGGTGAATTAAAACTATTACGAAAGGCTAGGCGAGATGTAAGGTAGACGGACTGCGTAACGAAAGACAGGAGTAAGCGCCGGACGTCAGCTCAGACGGGTTGGGTTAAGTTAGAAGCACTACCTCAGGTTAAACTGTGGTAAGTGAAAACAGTTACCATCCGTAGAATATCCACGGGTCCGTAGAGGCAGATACCTAAGTAGAAGGACAATTATCCCCATAGGATGTTAACTACCCCTTGGAAGGACAACTACCCACTGGGAGAACAACTACCCCTTGGAGGACAACTACCCCTGGGAAGTTTTAACTACTCCTAGGAGGACAACTACCTACTGGGAGGGCAACTACCAATTTGCACTTATAAACACCATAAAATTAGAAGTGCAAATAACTACATTAAAATCCCGTAACAAGCACACCGGTAGCAGGAATTTTCCAAACACTTAAGATAAAGTTAGTAAACCGTGAATTTTTTCACGGGTCCAGCTAGTAATAATAAAAATAATAATAACAGAAGCTGTTATCGCTGACTGAAAGCACAAATGACCTTATTTTGGTGCTGATAAAAATAGAATAATAGTTGCAGAACCAATTTGACTTTTTAACGTTGGTTGGCGGACGTGTGCGCTGTCAGAGTGCTCTAGTTATAAATAACTTGATTTTTAGCTTCAAAAAGAGAGAGGGAATCAGGCTGTGATGCTCGCAAACTCGCGCCCTGCAATGCTCTCTTGACATCGTAACCGCTTACTGGTTTCAGCTGGATACATGGCTTGGAGAATGGCGGAGTAGTCTTGCCTCATTATGTATTCCCTTAAAGAAAACAACTGACATTTGCCAATGTTGTTTACTGAACTTATGTGGCCCACAAGGCAAGAACAGCAATGATGAAAGACGAGCAAAAAAATACTTTCTCAATGACAATTTTCGCTATTGTTTTAGGCAGATAAATTAAGGTAAAATAATATTTACTAGAGTGAATACCACAAATCAACTACATCTAACTCTTTCTTTCCGTCTTTCCTTACAGACGACATGTTCGCAAAGTTTTCCAAATGAGGTTCTCGTCAAAATGAATGGATCAACAATTAGTACACTGTTCTGGACTGACTCTCTGTGGGTGCCCTCAGGCTACACCTGGAAAGATCTGGAATCTCGAGCAGACTTGAATTTTCCTCAGTCCAGTGACCTCCTGAGCTACCCGCTCCTGATCGCCGGGTACCTGCTGGTGCTAAAGTACTTCGTCCTCACACCGTTTGTGTTCAAGCCTCTGGCCCGGTACTTGGTGGAGCAGACCAACCGAAACCACTCACACCCGAAGGTCCCACTTCTGGAAGGCATCGCAGAGCGACACGGCATCGCTCCTCCGGCGCAAGTTTTGGCGCAAGCTGCAGCAGAATTGGGATGGACGGAGCGGCAGGTTGAAAGGTGGCTTAGGAAAACCACGTGGCGCAAAAAGAACAACACAGTGACAAAGTTCATTGACTGCGCATGGCAGATAACATTTTACGTATGTAGCTGCACTCTTGAGTTGCTGGTTCTGTACGATAAGCCTTGGTTTTTCGACTTTGATCAATGTTGGCAACATTTCCCGTTCCAGAGTGTAACGAGTGGTATGTGGTGGTGCTATATGATTTCTATTGGATTCTACTGGCTTGAAACTCTAACATATTCCCTGCAACCGAAACGAAGTGATTCTGTACAGAATTTGCTTCATCACATCTGTGCAATAACCATCCTCTCCTGTTCTTGGGTATGCAACACCACTCGTCTAGGAATTGTGACTCTCTTGGTCCTGCAGTGCAATGATATTCCTCTACTGTCCGGCAAACTGTGTGGGTACTGCGGCAAAAGAAGCCTGATGGACGCATGTTTCATTGTGTTTGCCGGACTATGGTTCGTGACGAGGCTCATCATCTATCCTTTCCGCACAATGAGAGTAGCTATCAGGGAAGCCTTTGTTCATGCAGGTTCTTTGTTCCATGTGTACCATTTGATCAGCTGCATGATGATTCTCCTTTTTATCATGAACTTGATGTGGAGCTATAGTATCATACATGTAATTGCCAGTAAGCTAAAAACAGGGCACGCTGAAGACATACGCTCGTCTGATGATGACAGCCCAGGAACAGAGGACGAAAGTAAGAACAAGTGACTTGCGTGTCCAGTTGGCCCAAGACACTTGGGCATCGCAGAGATATTGCTGACCTCAGCTGGTACATTCCACGCATCAACTAAGTTAAGGTACTTCATGGCATGTTGTAAGATTTGCTGAACAAAATCAAGATGTTGACGCACTTTATGTTTTATTATATGAGAAATAATGCTTTTTATATGCTTTTACATTTCATATTTCTTTCAACGACAAACTGTGATGGCATCAATTCAATTCTTGTTTGAAGATCAGGTGATCAAGAAACTAGTCATCCGTCTACCACAAATGCATGTATAATTTGGCGCACGAACCACACAGGCCTATAGTCAGCGTCGCGTGAGTGATTTCATTCGTTTCCTTAACTTTGTTTCTACAAGGTGTATTTGATCATGCTTCCCATTCAACGTGTGCAGAAGTATCTATTAGTGAATAAGTTCCCTTCGATGCATTTCGCCAAAGATTAATGTAATTCATCTAGAGAAGATGTAGCTACTGCAAAGAACGGCCTCCATTCAGGCGTGCAAGCTTAAATGGTAATTTTTTACCTGCTTTTCGTAACTCACAGTACATATTGATTAGCCTTAAGATATCCTGGTCCGAAGCTAATCTCTTTCAGTTTATCGCCTATCTATACCTAATTCATAGCAGACGATGGCAGATACGCGGCCTGGGGCACTGAAAGCAAATAGCAGCACTACGCTCGCACGCTATCAACGACTCACAGCAAAAACTCCAGGTCGCCGAGCTTGACTTCGATACTTTTTTGCTATGTTTCACTGAAATAACTGTGACCCCGACAGAGCGCCAGGTCTTGTGGCAAAAAATTGCTGGGTATAATCGTAATTCCATTTTTCCTTGAACACTTTTGTTCCTCTCTTTTTATAATTCAGCTAAGTTAAACTTTTGAAGGCCAGTGTTAGATGTGTTGAACTCGGATAGAATGTTCATCGACTGTTCTTAACTAGGTTGGGAGCATTATTATAAACTGTTCTGAAGCTGAAGTATACATAGTTCCTTATATTAACTATAATCTAAATTAAGAATGATATTTAGTCATCAACTACATATGAAACGTTTTTTATTACCCATCAACGTTCTATCGTATGTTTTGCTATGGCAAGAGATAACCGTAGTGACTATGAGGCACCAGATAGCAGGAGCATTAGGCGAGTGCCCCAATTTAGTACATGTCATTACGGTGATGTTTCTGCTTCAACGTAGTTAAATTCGCTCAATTTCCAAGTGCAAGATAGCATCACAGCACTGCCGTGCAACTCTTAAGTCGACTTCCGTAGCGGCAGCTTAGTAGTTCAGCCACAGAAACCCTCTCGTGTGACCCAAACATTGAAACAACAACTACTCGGCATTTCCAAGAATATCTGCAAATCCTCAGTTGCGCTGCTCCACAGATGCAGTACCACCTTTCACCAGGAAGGCATGCATATCGTACATGTTTATACTCATACGCGTGTCAGCGACATATATCCTCTTTTACATGAAAGACAGAACGCAGAAATTCTCATAGTCAGGGAGCTTTGAGGTGATCGATATCTTGCGTATTCAGAATTCCCAAGAGCAGTATCTACAATGTTTCGGTTCATGGCACAACCTATTGGCAGGCATGAAACAATATACTAGATCTTGTTGAATTTGAGTATCGTTCTAGAGATGAAAAGTGTCTGAGAAGAGTAAAGTAACCAAAAGCATGGTTGTATTGCACGCTTTACGCATCACATTGCTCTCAAACTGTGACTAAACGCACGAGTGTCGCAAGTGCAGAAGCAATACAGGCGCCATTCCTGCCGTGCCGCATTGAAACCTCAGATCAGTAACCTGGAGATGCCTACTTTTCACATGCTATACATCCATGAGAGGTGAAATAATAGTGCAGTTAAGTGGTCGGTCCGATTCCCCCGAGAAACTAACTCCATTAACTCCGTCACGACACTAGCTCAGACTTTGTTCATATTGTAATGGAGGAAAATCCGGTCCTAGCAGGTTTCTAGCCGCCCTAGCAGCTGAGTCACGGTTTTAACTTCTGGAAAGACCCAAAGTTTTGCCAGGGGCGCTATTACGTCCCATATCTCACAAATGCGGTGTAACTGGGCTCCATCGTGGTACTGGAAGCTCCTGTCTGATCGCGGTTACAGTAATGCTATAGTCAAACCAGTGTAAGCAGTCTTTTAGGGGCGGGGCTGAATTGAACGCAACAGTACCAAATCTAATCTATTAACTATACATTTTGAGTATTCGAATATAAATGTAATGTTATCGATGAAGAGAAGTTATACCACGCGCTTAGTGAGATTTGGCAAAGTTGCTTAGCATTCTTAGCAGCGCCCATCGGAATCCCTACGCTGGTTTGACTATAGTCGCAAGTCTTTCGTTCGTCTTAACCGTTAATCCCCTGCACTGAAGTATTGTGACACAGGGTGTTGTGGCGACTGTATTATATCAGCTGTCGTTAGTGGGCACTCGTGGCACCCAGCAGGCCCAAAGGGGATGAAAGTACACACAACCTTCTCATGACAACAACAGTTACTTGCCATGTGCAACCGTGCATGGTTGACATGGCGAGGTATAGATGGATGCAGCGATATAGGAAGATGTTATCAGTATATACCACGAGAAGTATAAAATTCGAGTAATTAGCATGAGAAATTATGAAAATAAAGTAAATCTTTTTTTTAATATCCACACGCGAAAGTAATTTTTAAATTTTTTCTTGCACTGCAGCTGCAGTGTAAATATGGGACATGCTGCCCCAATGGGACAAATGAGACTAATGCTCATTTGTTTCTAACCGGGGTGCTTGAGCCTCCTGGAGATAAGATATGAACTTTAAGGGGTGCAAAATCGTACATAAAATATAGTTAAATGGATGAATTTGTTCACCAATTTGATGTAAATTTGATTCTATATATGATGAGTTTTGTGTTTTAGCTAGGATATACTGAACGTTTTCTAGGGATGCCAGGCTCCGAAATCGACGGGAATAGCTGTCCTAAATGGTCCGCATGACACGAGATTCAAGTTGAACGAAACCATTTGGCGTTGGAACGGCTGCAATCGAGCAAAACCTGTGAAAATAGAGGTGGAGCTAAATTAGGAGGAAATATCCAGATGGGACAAATGTCGGCGGGTCCGATAGCCGACTTATATAGAAGCATTTAAGCGTTTGAACAGTTGCAATGGTTAATAAAAGTAGAAACGCGAACATAATTTTCAACTTTTGCTTATAGCAGCAGCAAGGGGCGAAAAAAATACACAGTCAAGACGGACACCAAACCCGGCGCCAATATAACTTGGGTGCAGATACATCGCCTGCATCCTCCCAAGGTCAGTTCAAAAACAAACGGTTTGAGAATTTTTGATACGGCACCTTAAGATTGCGCTCACTTTTACTTTCAAATGCCAAGGAGCAGCGGCGCTGATTTCGTTTCGCACTGTGAGTTCGGCAGTATGTGTTTTTCTCCAGTCGCGCGTACGCCCCTTCAGCATCTATGGAGCGAATAAGGGTATTTTCGGTCGGGTGCATATGGGGTGTTACTGCTTGACGTTATTTTCAGTTATTTCAATCATCTATGATACTGACTACCAAACTTAGTGACCACATGAAGCAATATATCGCAGTGTGGAGTCAACATTGCATGGCAAGGATGATGACTCATCAGCACAGCAATCTTAAATGCCGTATTCATAATTTACACAAATGCAAGAGCGAGATAAAATTACAAGCAATGACAAATCTGTGTTTTTAGCCTTTGTGTTACGTTACTTTTGGACTTTTCCTGCATCGAACTTGAGAAGGCATTGAAATCCCACAGATCCAGTCCATAGTTCAATACTGAGGTGGGCTCGTCGTTAAATTTCGCCGGTCCGTCATTCGGCCGGCCCGCCAGTCGGTTTATTGTCACTCAGTCATTTTTCCGATTGTCCCATTCCGTCATTTGTCAATCCGTCGGTCCGTCATCGTTATTCTAACCGTGCTTCTGTCATCGCTAAATTACAATTTGCCGTCGCTATTAATAGGACCGTCACTAAAAAACTATTTACAATGGTAACCCGTAACAGTAAACAAGCTTATTCATTTAGAAGTTTATTTTACCACTTTACTCGAAAAAATAGCAATTGTTGTACTATTAGTCTATCTATCTCGGTATTAATGCTCTCCAAACTACCTCTCGGATAGCTGGGGTATCCCAACAAAAACATGCTCCCTTGAAGAATACCAGCTTTTCGAAGTAGGCGCTGGCCAAAGCAGCCCTCTTCGGCCTTAGAACGTCCCCAGCTGTGGAAAACATCATTTCGAAGGCAGCGGAGCTAAGCGGGGGGGGGGGGGAATGTTGTACTTGATAAACAAGTCTATACTCACGTCTCTCTGTGTTCCTTGGGGAAGAGAGCCCAGGAGAGAGTTTCCCGCTGGGGCTTCCAGTTCTCGAAGCTGACCCTCAGCACCCGGTCCACAAGCTGGTTGATCTCCCGCTCCGGGTCGACGCCATACACTGACGGACTCAGGTGCGACGGACTAAAAGTGGCCTCCGTCAGCGCTTATTCCGTCGCTATTTTAATGTTTTCGTAATTCATCGGTCTGTCAACGAAACGGGTGTTCGTCAGTTGGGTATATTTGAACGCATACACCAAAACTTTCCTCATACTGAAGGTACTTGAAGATACTTGCTGCAATCAAAACTATTGAGTGTCAATCAATCGTTTGGGAAAGTAAATGAAATTTTATTGAAGGGTGTTGTACATATTATCCTTCAACTCATGAAAATTTCTCCAGCATTCGTCTAGCTTTACTTTATGAAAGTGATCGAGGACATCATTCGAGTGTGTAGATGTTTTATTATCGAAATGATTGACTCGGTCAATGATCCCAGCCACTGCATCGATGACGCAAGCAGCTCGCTCCCAAGCTCCTCACCCCGTTCGCCCTCACACCCATGACGTGTGAGCCGAAGGCTGCCATTATGTGACGGGCCAAGGCTGACACTGTCCAGAAATGGCCACGTGAGAGATTTTGATGCAATAGCTTTGAAAGTGTGGAGCATCTTGCATCCAAGGGGAGCCATTTTTTGTGAGCTGACAGAGACTAGTGTAATTTAGCATGCAGATTTAAGAACGTCTCAGTTTGAAGTAGAGAAGATAAATTCACGGGCGCACTCCACTGTTCTAAATGACGACCAAATATTTGCATCGGCATCTTCTCCATGTACATGCTGGTGCCCATAATTTGTTGCTATATAAGGAGGATATATTGCGCCCACTCTAGCTGCAGCAAGATCTTCTTCTCAAAATAACATTTTAAAAATACAAAAAATAGGCGTGGACTAGCACCTTCTCACTGACGAACACACTATTACTCCTGTCACTGCAGCCCTAATTTCCGTTGAAACATTGTATTCCAGTTTGTAGCAAGTCTCCCAAAAAGAGCTAGACAAACTCTGATTGGTATTTAATTTTGTGTCAGACGTAGGGACAAAACAGAAAACATGGATATAACATTGCAGCTTCTCCCGAACCATATTTTGAATCATAGCTTTGTTATTAGCGATCGAATTTCAACTCTTCCGAACCAGTCTTTGCTAAAGAAGATGGCATGCACAGGGTCCTGTCCCGGATGGAAGACGCATCAAAACACCACAAAGACAATGTGCGTTTATTTATTAACTTCCTGGGGAGACCGCCCGTCAAAAGGACGGGCACAAATGCGTATGAGACTTATTTATTTTGGTTTCCAAACAAAATACAACAAAAAAATCCTGGATGAGGAAGAAAGTTAAACACAATGGCATCTCAGCAAAGTAAAAGTAGTGAAAATTTAAATTTCATTTCGGGAGTCTACTATTCTACTTATCATCTCGAGCGGGCAAATTTTAATACATAAACGCAAGAAGAATAAAGAAAATAAAAAAGGAAAGAAAGCAAGAGAAAACAGCATACTGTGATGCATTTTATCTTAGGAAGACATACGTATACTGCTGATGCACAGCCGCCGAAGAATTGAAAGCAACGGAAGATACGCCTTTCATCTCCCCAAATTTCAGAGCAATTAACACTTTCGAAAGTACCTAAATTTTGCTGTTAATTTGAGGCTCGAATTTCTTCCTATCAAATCCCGCAGCGTTCAGCAGTTGAATTGAATTTTCTCCTACCTAACTCTTCAGATGGAGACAGAGAGACCGGCCACCCAAGTAACCAACCAACTCACTTTATTATTATTTAGGGGATGCTACTGCCGCCTACCACAAAAATGATGGCGGAGAAAATTTGGAGACTGCTCGTCATTATTCATGCCCGTGTTTGCGATGCTAGCGATACGAGTGACACCCGCAGCAGGGATACTCTTGAAACGTGCATCTGTCTTTACAGTGAAAGCGACACCAGACCTAAAGACATAGAATTGCAGATGCAGTTGAAGTCTCTCGCATCCGTTAATGAAAAATTTTCCCAATCGGCAGAGCTGGGATTCGGTAGATTTTCGGTAATACCGGCGGTAGAAAAAAAATTACTGAATCCCAGCTCTGCCAATCGCATTTAACTACAGCCGATTCCTCTACCTGCATCGTCATTTTCAGTTCATCCACAAATTACAAATGTACCTGCTGCCCACGTAATCTTCAGTGTCATTATGTATATATCAAAAGAGAACTGACCCATCAATTCTGCATAAAATAGTACGATTTGCTCCTGTTGATAGAATGTCCAACGAAAATGAAAGTTACGCCAGTCATCGAACTGGCCAATACGGCTGTTAACAAGTACCAGATACCAAGCCAGCTTTCGTTCGTGTGGCGAAAAAAAAAACTGCTTTTTCTACTCTCATCCAAACATTCGACTTTCAAAGAAATAGAGCCCTGGAATACGGATCCTTCCAGCGTGACTCTTGACAGTTGGTGCACCAACACCACAATATTATTGTATCGCCGCCCGCACTCCTGTTGCAAATACCAACTTCGGCGTTATCTGTTCTACTCCCATGACTCTACCGTTGACAAATTGTGTCGTAATATCAACACGTAAAACCATATTGACGATTGCGACTCGGGCTTTACTAACGTTATGAGAGCGTTTGAGAATCCAGCACGTGCTAAGGATCTAGCATCCTTCAAGTCTGGTGCCTACGTGCATATTTTTCGGCGTGCTATTGCAGAGAGCCAGCTCGACTCATCCGAGTATGCTGCCGTGACTGATATGTGCAACTTCAAGAATTTTAAACCTTCGGCTAAAAAAAATCTACAACCTAAATCTTCGCGAATATAAACTACTTCAGAATGACGAAGGGCAGCCGAAATTGATATAGCTATATGTCCGTGTCCGTTATGCTTCCGGTGCGTCGTCTAATCCAGGCACCGCCATAGGAAGTCAAATTTTTGTTTGTCAGGTAAATGGTTTCTATACGAGATGTTATGCGGTATACAGCGAGCAGCATTTTGGTCGCGTCTATGCCAGTGGTGCATACGTCTGTGGAGCTCGTGCTCTGGCTGTAAGTCAAGTGCTGCTTTCGTCTAAAAAAAAAACAGGTTCTTCCGTCAGTCATTTGGATGCGTTCTCTCAGCTGATACTCCAAAATAGCCACACCTGTGTATCTACTGAACGCCTAAGCTAGATGTTAGTCATTGAGTAAATTAATTGGCTTAAGGCGAATTCACACGATTGTATTTTGTCCAGCGTTCGCACTACACAAAGTTCGAATGCGTTACTGTGTCTGTGCGAGCAACGAACTGGTATGCTCTCTAGATTTGAAAAGACATCCGAAATTTCACAAGCGACACTCGCTAAGCCAGCGGACATGAGTGCTCACACCGTAACAAGGCTGATGTAACACACAATTGTGTTTGTATGAACACGACGAAGCATTCAGATGTCTGAAGGCTATATTAGAGGCAGAATAATATAGCACATACTCTGGAGATTTTGGAACGTTACTCATCGCATAATATTACATACTTTTATGTACATTTTAAATCACTGCCCAGTCGGAAATTATGGTTGTGATTATAGTAGAATATAGTGCTGTATGAGAGATTAAGGTCGATTATGGATGGTGAAACAATATGGTATATGTTTCGACCATAACAGAACGTTGATTTTAGTATATTTAGGTCGATGTTGGTGGAGGCAATATTGGTTGTTTAAGGTTGGTCAGGAAACGAAGGTCGATGGTACTACGTGGATGTTTGACGACTATATATGGTAGATGGTAGTACATGGATGTTTAAAGACTATATATGGTAGAGCATAAGCTAGAGTATAACTATGGTAGCTTATCAACGGATTTCCGTACGTACGATCACGAGGGGAATT
>LQNS02001578.1:1853389-1864843 GCA_001587735.2 Parhyale hawaiensis | reverse complement strand
GGTGTCTGAAGGCGCCGTGAAAGCAGAGATTCCCAACGACAAACACGTCGTCGCAGGTTCTCTGGAGTCAGTCCATGCGGGACCCCAGTACAGTGAGACCCCGGTAATCGTGCCCTCGACATTCTCGAGAACCGCTTAGTGCGCACTTTTGTGGTTTGCAGAAGTGCAATACGGCTCATGGTGTTTTTTCCGGGTTATATGAAAAATGCCTCATCGTGTGTCTTACCGAAACGTAAACTGGCAGGTAATCTTTTTTTGCAACAAACATCCCTCGGAAATGCCGGAAAGTACCACTGTAAACCCGCACAGATGCACCACATTTACCGGCCATAGGAGGGTAGCGCCCGCTACTGGGTGTTTTTTTTATTTTAATGGGTGTTATATAGCTGTTTTTAATGTATGGAAATTCGACCTACAATCCGGCAGAGTGCCGGAATACTAATGTTAAGGTTTTGCCAGATCTAAAAGTACCCGTTTAGTCCGGAAGCGCTGCCATTCCCCCCGTGCTCGCCGGATTACCATGGTTTTACTGTATTGCAGAATAATAAGAACGGTGCTTTAATAATCTGAAAGAAAAAGCTATAAATTACTCACGATGTTATATTCAAGTAATAAGATTTGGTATGAAAAAATAAAGAATTTAAAATGCCTTTCTTATAAATCGGCAAAAAAAAAAACTTTTTCACCGCACCGACCTGATACAAAAGTTCTCGAAGAATTTCAAGCCCGACAATCATTAATTACCCTGCTGCTCCACTCCATCCAGCTTCTATCTTTAAGAAAGTTAGTGCTGTAACCATGCAAGGCTCATCTGCTGCCTTCGTGCCAGTAGCGTTCCAAATTAATTGGACTGTACTGTCAGACGAGGGAATAATAATATGCTTGGTGTCGTAGGCAATAGTGTGCAGTAACTGATAAAAAGTAAGTGATCTCTTCGTGCATGACGTTCTTTCTTGCAAGCTGCATGAACATGATCGTGTTTCTGAAAGTATCAAGAGTAATCGATTAAGGATTAACGCTTCAAACTCGTTTCAAGCGAGTCGGTGCCAGTGCGCCTGTCCGAAATTCTGGAGTCAAGCCTAGAACTTTTACTTTCATCGGTCAATCGAATAGACGCATTGACGCTCGAGTCTGTGCTGTAATTAAAGTGAAGATTGAAGTCTGTGGCAGTCTTTGTACTTCACGGAAAAGTATTTACCTTATGCTAATTTCCTGCAACTAACATGCAGTAGGGAGACTAGCAACAATGTACTCGTTTTCGTATGTATATTGAAAGTACAGATGCCCTTCTTTGTAAAGTTATACTGCATATCTACTCGTACTATATGATACCAAATTCTCTGTTCCGCTTGAGTACAGTTAAGAGTACAGTCATTTGCAGTAGCTGCTTTATATCCAACACTGTGTAATTTCATCATATGTAATTTTGCGGATGAAATTAGGATTCGAATGTTAAGCTACTGCAGCTCTCCCTTGCGATATTTCTATAATAATGGCTACTGGCATAGCTTGAGTATCTAATTCAGCAAATCCACTAACAGTCTAAATTAGCTTCGTAAGTTCCAGTGCGCAGACTTACGCTGCGAATGTAACTGTTTCCCACTGGCGTTTCCTGTGAAGTAAGACGCAGCCCCGAAGCATCGATTCATTACGAAGATTTTCCTAACGCACGCGTTCAAATAACACGCCTGCGAGTGGTTATACTCGGTCCTGCGGCAAATTATCGGATAAACTCTACACACCAAGCAATTGCAGTTGCTTGGTGTCGAGATAAGCCTGATGCTCGCTATAACGACACAGCCCTGGAGCTGCAGCAGCAAGAGGGTATCCAGTCCAACGAGTGTTCTGACCTTGGACGACCGACAAAAGCTGCAAGCAAGAAGCAAACTTGCGAGCTGAACAAAAACCCACCCGCCCCTGACCTCATGAGATTGCAAACTTGGTCGCCTTTCGTCTTTTCATGGGAGATATTTCAATCGAAAGATCAAAGTAACGTGCGTGAAATTGTATACTTTCTGGCCTTTCTGCTCAAGTTACAATAACTATCTAATAATTCGTTCGCCCAGGAATTCAGAGGGTAACAGGTATTGTTAAAAGACTAACACAATAATAACTGAGATTTTTCCCAAATTTTGAATCATGTTCTCCTGCAAAGCATAACTCATCATTTATCAGTTCAACTAAACTAAAAAAGGCCGCATAAATACAGTATATAGGCTACCTTATAAGTATCCTGTGCAACTAGAATATTTGCGCCGTCAAAACGCAAAGCTGACAGTGAAGAATTTATGACAACACTACTTGACTGATCATACATTCGTTTGTTCCTAACATGCTTGGGAAGGCTGCGCTACAACATCCAGCTCAAGAGAGAGATGAGTGCTCTCAGTTTCAGTTCAGCGGAACAGCACGGTCCTTCGACCTTTCCATTAGGTGACGTGAAATAAGTAACAGTTTTATTAGCAAGCACTCACTCATAATTTTATTGAAATTTCAGGAGCGTATCCTATACGCACTTAATAAACTTACACCTTCAGTTGATGGAAATTTTTATGCTCAAACGAAAAGCTATTTCGTCACAGGATGAAAACAAATAATAATAATAATAATAATAACAATAAAGAGATTGCAGCGTCTACTGCGCCGTGAAAATAAATCTTGCCTTTTGGTTCGTTGATTATCTACTCAATGTACGCTTCGTCAACTAAAAGCAAACAAAGTTTTGATGTAGAGAGAAAGTAAACCAGAACCTAGAAGAGTGCTCAATGAAGTTGTCGATACCTTCATTGCTTGGTTTTCAGCGTTGGCAGAGCAAGAAGTGCATTCAATTTTTAGGTTAACGATAAGGATTCCATACTTAGGCAGTATTCTGTCTAATTTTGGAGAATCTATTATGTTTAGTACGTGACACAAAAGATGCAGATATATGTATGTGAATCTACAAAAACACGATGGCGCCTACTTTGTGTTTGATACTTACGATTACTTTGACTAGGTGTTACAGGTCGCGTGTTAACGTACATTTAGGCATTCATTTATTACCAATGACACCAGTCGAAATTTCACAATTAAAATGAACGTTTTCCTTTCGAAAATCTACAGCAAAGTTAGAAGCGCTTTTCGATCTTTTTTAGTTTAACGTGACGCACACTGTCTAACCTAACACACTGCGTGTAACCAACCTAACGCACTTTCTTTAACCTGGCGTACTTCGTCTTACATAAGGCATCTCTTCTAATCTAACGAACGCACCTCATCGAAACTCACGCACCACGAACAACGTTCCTCACCTTCATCTAACCTTAAGCACCTCTTTGAATCTCACGCACTTCGTCTACGCTAACCTAATTCACCTTGTTTAACCTAACACACCTCATTTAAGTTAAAGCATTGCAGTTAACCTTGCATGCTGCAAATCAACGATAAGAGTTCTAATAGGCTAACACAGAAGGGCACTAGTTCATAGATATCATGCTGTGGGATTTATAGAATAAATTTTAAAGTGTTCTCGATGAGGCTCAAAAAGTAAATGCCGCTGCGGTACTACAAAATTAAGAGCATTTGTCTTGCGTAGCGATGATTTAAAGTTGGCAGAGTATAGTTGTTAAAAATTAGATGTCAATATTCTACCGTACCGCAGCGTGATGTACGTATTTACTGCTAACCTTCATTACTCTATTGTATGCTAATACTGTGTTAATATCACCAGCAGGGAATAATTCTTCATCAAGGCAGTTAATTGTTTATCTTCGCACTCTCTATTTACCTGCTGATCGATCATGCCACGTGTCACCTGCAGACGAGGATTGCTATTTGTATATTGCTAAAGTACTGCATAAAAAGCCAAGAAACATTTCTATTAAGTCTAGGCAAGAAGCACGGGGTGCTCATGCAAGTCGACGATCATGATCAGGGCGGACTTGGGTATTTGGTTCTTACCTTCTCCTGGTTTATGTGAGCTTTTCCTAGTTTTTGTTGCTCTTATTTTACTCATAATTTGACCTTTCACAGACCTTACATTCCTCATTATTAGTTCCGCCAAGGAGGACATGTTTTAGTTGAGTTTGTCTGTCTCTTTATCTGTCTGTCTGTCATCAAGATAACTCAAAAATTTATGGAAGGATCTTTAGGAAATTTTCTTTTGTTTCTCTTTTGGTGATGATCCGTTTTACGTTTTTTTTCGCTTACATCTTAGTATTATCACTCAGAGTTACGAACGGATTTTTATGAAATTTACACGAGCTGTTAGGTATATTACGACAAGTAATGACCAAATATTTGTGAATATCTGTTTTTCCGTTTGTTTGTCTCTATACTTGATTTTAATGTTTGGTAACAATGTAACTCAAAAAGTTGAGAACGGATCTTTGTGAAGTTTACAGGAATTGATAGAAATGTTAAAATGTATAAATGATCAAATTTTGGTGATGATTGGCTCGTCTGTTTGCTTGTCTAATGTTTGTCAGAATGTTTGTCGGCAAGATAATTCAAGAAGTAACGAACGGATCCTTAGGAAAATTAAAGAATTACTGTCAAAACAGGCAAATGACGAAATTTTTTGGTGATGAAGAGGAAATCAGAGTTTCAGAAGCAATTTGAATAATTTGAATTTTTAATGATAATTTCACAATACTACGAGAGAGAGTAAAAAATTATATACCCGCTTTTTTTCAGTGTATTTGCACAGAAACAGGGGACAAACAAGAGCATAATTTTTTCTATATAGTCTTGTTTTTCGCAGCACTTGGCCCAGCTGTCCACAAGCTTGCGTATTACCTCCACGCAGAAGGTTTTGGGTTGCTTTCCCAACCATTTATGCGCTGCTTCCCCATTGTATCCATATCGCACTGACTTAATGAAGTTCTGAATCTTTTATTTTGGATCTCAGCTAGTAAAGATATCTTGATAAAT
Organism: Parhyale hawaiensis; assembly: GCA_001587735.2. Lineage (NCBI taxonomy): Eukaryota > Metazoa > Arthropoda > Malacostraca > Amphipoda > Hyalidae > Parhyale > Parhyale hawaiensis. Next base: position 1,859,932 of record LQNS02001578.1, on the reverse strand, counting down.
CGAGATTATAATTTAATTGGGATTATTAGTCGAGATTGAAAGCTCTACTCCCGTTTGGCATATTTTTTATGTATTATATAATGCTAGTGCCAACGCTGTCAAAAATTACAGCGAAGAATTTGTGATGACCCGTCTTCATTAATCATAGTTATCTAATTAACTTCCCTATGTAGGATGTAGTGCAACTGCCAACTTGAGTTATGGAGCATACTGTCGCAGATAAGCATTCTAGGCTGAGCCACGCCAAGCTTTCTTCGGTGATGCGCTCAAAAGTAATGCTTTTTTTTAGACCGCAGCCGATATCGCTCTTAGCAAATACTGAGCTCTGTATCCAGGATACTCGATAGTGTCATATAATTTAGAACTTTTCCTCAAGTGAAAAGTTATTCTGTACGTTGAACGAAGAACTCAAACTAGAGAAAATTATTTATTGCCAAGATATCCTCGTGTTTTTTACCCGCCTGCTGACCTCTGAAGAATATTTTACCGTTTGCTTCGATGGTTGTGCAGTCAAATAAGACGATGCAAGAGAGCGTTTAGAAAAAAACTGTACTGCATTGAGTGGATTTCGACGTTTGAAAAAAAAATTCTGCATTTAGATAAACGGTTGCTATCATCTGCAACCTGAGCTATTTCCTCCTATGTTAGTTTTCAATGATGCTTATCAGGATGACCACAGCCTCTAACCAGGGCTAACTTCCGCCTTTCTGTATTCCCAAGGTGTGACGGAAAATGGACAGATAAACAAGCATCTAAATACTCATCGGCCTATATTATATTTTAGAGACCAAAAAGTCGGCCTGCGTGTGGCTTGATGCACCCCTATATTTGAAGTCGTTTCTTTTAACTAAGAAATTTTTTACCCCAAGTTTGTAATTCTATTAAATTTACTAGATAATGAGGGTTATAAACAGGACAAAGTGTTAGTGCGTTATCTCGCTAAGTTCTTAAGCTTGTGAAATAAGCAGTTGGTAAAGGATTCGAGAAGTAGTAATTTTTTATTTTTTTTTCACAGTACCACTAAAAAATCGGACATGTTAGGGCTTATTCACCAGCCAGGTGTTTTTTTTTTACTCTATAAACTTAAATAAAAATCAATAAACTTAGAGAAGCTTTAAAGTTCTGCAGAGAAATCTTAGTAGTTACTTGAAGAAGATGAGACATAATAACAATAGTCATTCGATGGCCCGGAGAGGAAGAAAACGGGGATGATCTGATAAGCGAAGAAATGCAAAGAAATACGCGCGCAAAGTTGAGAAACCGTTAATGATAGCAATCATAAATATATGTTTCTTTGCTTCGGTGAAAGCACGCATTTGGTAGAATTTCATTGAGACTTTTTTTGTACTTTTTACCTGCCGTGAAACTTCTCGTTTTACTGCCTATTATCCTTATATTTTTCCAACATTTAACCCGTTCACTGCTGCTGTACGAATGTGTCCCACAGCTTTTGACAAAATCTCAGCGGGATATAGAAGCCCATAATAAAATACCGATAGGACAATATATCTAAGAACCTATATGCTAGCCTATGGATGTGGAATTTTCAAACTATTCTTCAACTATCCTAGACTTATAAATAAGTAATACATGCCATCAGTTTCAAATTCATTTAAAAAATGAACTGGTAGTGAAAGGGTTAAAGGGGTGGTATCTTTGGAAATTTTCAGTTTTGTATCTAAAATACAGAAGCTGCTATAATGGTTTCAACAATATTCCATCCATAGACCGCGACAGTACTTGACTCTTAGGTCCAAGTGGCCTCTGACGCTGGCGGCCAAAATGGGAACAATGGGATTTTCTCAGGAGCTCTTATGAACATGTCCAGACACGGTCATGCATGCAAGCGCCCAAGTACGTCCCCGCTGTATCCAAGATACCTTTTCCGCAAGAAAAATGTTGGGTATCTTGAAATGAAAAATCCCATTTTTCCGTTACTGACTTTTGGCCACCAGCGTCAGACCTGAGAGTCAATCAAGTACTGTTGCGGTCTGTGTTCCATCAATTATATGTTCTACTCAATGAGCAAAATTACGGCAAATTTACCTAAGATTTAACTAATCGACACATGATCAAGCAGCTCTGATCTCTTGGGTCGTCAGAACAAAAACTAAGGAAAAATAAGCAGCTGTTTATTGCCTGTGTAGTCAGGTAAAAATTATTCCCGGTGACTTAATAGATTAGATAGCTTATAGAAGACGGACCTACAGGCCCTTTCGCAGAGAGCAGCATGGATTCACGGTTCGGCCCTCTATGAGCTGTTAATATCGACTTGCTACAATAGTATGCGTTATTTATTGACTTTGGCTCGTGCTGCTATACATCTTCATCAGTGGCTGTAGAGTGTTCGTTTCGTTTGTGTGTATTCAGTCGAATGCTCATAGTCTTTAAGTTTTACTTCAAGTACGTATTACCATTAGGCAAGTTTTAATTTAAAGTATTAATCATAAAATTATTCATGGATTCATGTTTGTGATCTAATTTTCCTTTTTTTCAACAAAAATAATAACGCCCCATAAGCTTGGAACAAAAAATTCTCTGACCGTGACTACATCTTAACTTGTATGAACATCGCAATAAAATATACGTTATTGCGAGCTCAGACTCACTCGAAATTAAGAAAGATATTCGAAACTGCGAAGTTGGTGCTAGCCGTAAAAGAATTTTTGCAATGTCAGCGTAGATTTTAAGTCATTTTGGAGTGTGAACAGTTGAAATCTTGCCAAGCCGAAGTTGCCCCCGTCGCGACAGAATCGGATAAGTAAGAAGAAACGTTCCCGTGTTCGACTCTCGTCTGCAGCGGGCTTTAAAGGTTCCAAGCCTGTTCCGGCTCGAGAAGCTCAGATTTTAAGAGAGTATACCCAAAAATATTTATTGTGAGCAAAACTGGTCCAGAACAATTTATACTGTGTTACAATTTACTTCGAAAGCTTTATATTTTAGGAAGTTGGAGTTTGCGGCACAGGCGGAAGATGTAAGTATTTATCACGCTCATCTTTAAAGATTCGTTCATCATTGGCAGTTTGTGCTTCTACTGCGACAAAAATAATCGAAAGGAAAATTCTAAGAAAACGAATTCGTTACCCGAGGGTGCGAAGTCTGCAGTTGCAGTGCGAAGCAAGGAAAGTTCCCACCGAGGTCAGGCGTTGTCACATACCGTTACACTATCCAATATTATGCAATCCAGGTCACCCCTGCTCACGTTGCGGTTCTCTACCCCCAGAGTTTTTCTTGGTCCCTATTACATGTAGGGCCTGGTGCGTATGGCGCCACCCGTTGGTTGTATAGTTTCGTCGTAGGTCTCAATTGATATAGCGAAAATCGCTCTAGTGGTGGCCTTATCAAGCCAGCAGCGCTGCAAAAAAAAAAAAAAAAAATTGCTCTTGCTTCCAATGCAAGTGTCCAATTGACGTTGTCGCTTGCGACCGTGTAGCTACAACGGTACGAGGCATACGAGAAATGTGACACGGCGGCAGAAAAAAGAAAACGGTGACCCTCATTTTTTAAATTCCTATGCTCTCCTTCATGTGAGACGATATTTTCCTCAGGAGCGCACTTCTAGGAACAATTGATGAAATTTCAGAGCTGCCTCTCATCGCCGCCAGGAGCAATCCCAATATGAGCTGTGGCAGAGCCTGCAGGATGCAGCTGTTGCATCAGTACGCCATATAGGTCCTATGGTTGATGGGTGAGATTTCAAGAAAAAATGTTTACAGACCGCTGTCGCCAACCGAAACTCGGCGCTGTATTGGCGACAGCTTTGTGTCTGCCTGTGTGTCTGATGGCCGTCTCTCCGCTATCCGTCGATTCGGATGTTGTTGAAGGCGATTTTTTTTGCAGAGCTTCCGCCGCATCTTCTCCGTGTTTTAATGTTTGCTCATATTTTTGTTTTGTCCTTCGTTTTTTTTTTCTTTATTGGCCTTGTTTTAATTTAGAATAAAAAATTCTTTCGTATCGTTTGAAGAATCAATCTGCTGCATTAATATTTAAATTGTTAATAGCAAGTGGAGTACTTTCACTCGCGAAAATCACTTGTTCCCTTGAATTTTTTCGGCCTGTTGTTATTTGCCAAAATAGTTTATCTGGGAGCGAATATAGAAGAACAGATGACTACTTATTGCAAAAAAAAAAGAACATTCGGGTCTTGTAAGTAAAAGCAGCACTTAGACTGGACATCCTCAGGTTTCACCGTAACAAATTTAGTACTTTTCATGTGTTATGTTTCCAACGTATCGCTCAAACATTTTTCGCATAGAGTAAGCGTAGTCATAGCGCATTACGAACCGCGGGTGTTCCTGTCTCTGTTTCCACATTTTCTATAGCCAAGTGACGCTGCACGCTGAATGAGTACTATAGTTTCATATTATCTGTATCCAGGTGATGGTACATGCTGCATGGGCCATTTTCACATGTTGTACGTCCGGGTGATGGTACATTCTGGATGAGGTCTAGTTTCATTCTTTCTGCGTCCGGGTGGCACTGGCTACAAACTCGCCATTAGCTATGTACGTTTATGTACGGGCGTCGGTGTACGTCCGTGTGCTGTGCCTGCTCGCTGTATCGCTGATTAGGTTAGGTTAAGTTAGGCAAGGCAAGGTTAGGTAAGGTTGGTTAGGTAACGTTAGGTTAGGTAACATTAGGTTTGGTTAGGTAACGTTAGGTTAGGTTAGGTAACGTTAGGTTAGGTTACGTTAGGTAAGGTAAGGTTAGGTTAGGTTACATTAGGAAAGGTAACGTTAGGTAAGGTTAGGTTAGGTAGTGCTTATTGTAGTGCATCTGGTAGCTATTGCGCGGCAAGAAAGCTTACTTGAGCGCACGCACAGTGATGAGCGTACACGGAATGGCGAGTTTGTAGCCAGTGCGGCCGGTACATGGTCCATGCTGGATGGGCTCTCATCCCACATTTTCTGTGTCCGGGCTCTGGTGCGCGCTGGACGGGCATATAACATATTTTACTGGATAGAGGAACCTCAAACAAGAAAAAAAAAAGTTTGCGCTGATGCTACGATGCGCATATCGGCAGAAAACACGAACTTGCAGCTAAAGAAGTATGATAAAAGTGAACAATGGGCAGCGATCAATATATGTTAGGACACCATATTGATCTAAGATTTGATGGAAGTTACTTTTGCCTTTTACCGACATTCTATAGTGATGAATTTTTCATTTGCTATTAAAAAATGCATTGCTTGAGTGAACATGAGTGGCTAGTTTGCGTGCTGTTTCAAGTTGCTTTGTTGATGAGAAATAATTTTGTAAAGTTTGATTAATAAGCAGCAGGACCTGCTAGGTTGGAGTGAACTGGCAAGTATAGTTTGGTTCTAGGGCAATTATCAGTTAATGAAGATTACCAAATTAGAAGCCGGAAACAGTATTTTAATGTTATTTTTAAAGTAAACTCAAATGTTAATATTACTCATACTATTGCAAAGAGTGAGTTGAAGCAATACCTTAATAGATTAAAGGAAAATGATGAACTGATAAAGAACGTATGTAGCATTTACTGGTAGAGTCAACAACAATGATAACATGCACTATTCTTTAACAAAACACTGAACATTCCCACGAATTCACATTCCGTGGGATTCGAGCTCACTCCAGCTGAGCAATATATAAATTTATATAGTGGTGACTGGTGAAAGTCCGTGAAACATGGTTGGTTTCATAAGACTTGACAAGAGTCAGGAAAATCGGCAGGAGAAAAGTTTACATCCTGAATTATCCAAGCAATTACTTAGAATTCTTTTCCATCTTTTTCCAGTATTGCATTATAAATGCATCAGTTATCGGCTAAGGATTATCGAAAACCCTATACACGCTCGTAAAACAGGAAACTGGTACTCAGTGACAACTACTGTATAGAGTACTTTTTTGTTGCTATGCAGTTCATTTTGCTCCAGGGAAATTTCCGTTCCTTTTGTACTTGCTGCGGGGCTGCGTAATGAACTGGAAATCTTGTTTTTGCAGCCTGCCAAACGCCTCAGCTAGGCGCTTTGTAGTCGTCTGCACTGTCTCGTCTCTCAAGGCCTGTCTACACTTCATTTCTTTCAACACCTTCACTCTCATACTGGCCCGAATATTTTGTGGCGTGGTGTCGTTCCATTCCCTGACCAGAGTATTTCATGCCAAAGTACTTACAGTTGCGAGCATAATTATGGGACAAAAAAAAATTTCATACCTCAAAAACTGTAAAAGGTTCAACGCTGAAATTTTAACACAAAAGAGGTATTGGGATACCTGAAAATATGCTAAGAATTTATTGCGATCCGAAGGATAAGAAAAAAGTTATGTATATCCAACTTATAATTATGAATTTAGTGTGAGCAGAATTAAGGGACACTTGACAAAAAACGCAACAAAACAACAAATTTAACAAAAACCTTCATCCCTAATCAATATTTTGTGAACGATCCTTTATGTTCGGTGACTTCAACACATCTTCGAGGGCAAGATACAATTAAATTGCGGCATCGTTCAATATCAATCCTGCCCCATTCCTCTTGAAGCTTTGTCCACAAATCCTCAGTGTTTGTTGGATTTCGA
>LQNS02001578.1:1786588-1797513 GCA_001587735.2 Parhyale hawaiensis | reverse complement strand
CTCTAAGTAATTCTACGAAAGTATCGCTCGAAAATTTTATGTTAGAGATGTTTAGCATTAGCAAAGCGCTTAACTGGCAGAAAATTTCCTCACACGTCTGGCAACTTCGGACGGGCTTCGAAGCCGTAGCATCCAATTTTCAATCGGATACTGTCGAACACTTTGCGGTGCGAATGAAGCTGATTTTACACCGTAATCTTTTGATATTCCTTGATACTATGGGAGTTCTAACTTTTGTTGCTTGATTAAAACATTATAAAAGTGCACAGCTCTTCGAAAGAAACACCCAACTCCACAGCGAGTAGCGAAGCTTTTACTTAGGCTGACATTTTCACTGCTATTTCGGTCGACATACAGTAGTACTACACAAGAAGGGAAAAGACAAAATCTTCGAAAAATTTGTAGTGAATACAGGGAACAAAAGATTGTTCACGAGCCCAAATTGTCTTTCCAATGAGTTTTCTCATCTAATCGTCAGAATATTTTGTTGCCGCCTTGCAAACACAACGTTGAACATGCTGTGCTCTATTCCGCTAATTGAGTGCCAGCTGCAAAGCTTTCAGTTTGCAGCATGCGCATAGCTAAAGAATCAATTTAAAGAGAAAAACTGTCTTAACATTTATAATGACTATTTATTTATCATCTCATCGGTTTTTTGAACTAAAATTTGTTGTAAGGCGTCTAAACCAAGAAAATATGACATGCACGTCTCCAGTCTCAGCAGGAACGGCAGAAATCAGCTGTTCGTCGGCGTTTTATTTTCACGCTCCATCTCTGCTTGTAACAAGGGCTGTGATTGGTCGATATTGTACTAAGGACAATTTTAAGCATTTACACGCAAAGGGGCTCAAAGAGACGATAAATGCCTTTGAAATTGTGTTGTGCATTGGAGATTTGGTGTACTTAAGGTGTCCTCAGTATAAGGCCATTTAAGCAGTTTAAGGAAGAAATTTCTCTTTAGCGTTGCAGGCGTTTTGTGCATCCCGGCCCTGGTTTGTAGCGGCTGGTCAGAGTTGGACTTAGGTATGCCATAAGCATTTGACTTTCGGGAACTGCAATTTTCCTGTTGCGCTGGGGCGTTTGCAGCTCTCGGCAGAGATCCACGTTCTTTTGCCACACGTATCTGGGACTGTGATCTTGCGTGGAAAACGCTTGTCGGACTCGATCGTTCAATTTTGGATGAATTCAAGGAGGTTTGGCAGGCGTAAATAAATTTTAGAATAATATAGAATAAACATCCTTGACCAAAGGCGCACAGAATTCTGCCTCTATCGGTTAAACCAAAAAACGTGTTTTTAATTTTTTTTATTTTGTTGTTTTTTCCAAGTTGTAGGAATTTTATCCAACATTTAAAGGATTTTCTGCTATGTAGACACCCGTAGCTAGCTACTGATCACGAATCTTAGTCAATTCATTTCAACTTCCGATTGAAGAAAAATGAATTTAAGATAGATGGGTTACGAAAAAGCAGTTCTTGAGTACCTGTATTTGCTATGGCTACGGTTAATATGCAAACTGCTGAGACGCCATGATTTATATTTCCAGCATAAAATCACTTGAAAAACTCAAAAACACTTCAAATTACAAATACAACTTGACAGAAATAGCAAGCTACTCGCTAAATGATATGAGAGTAATGAACTAAAGAAAGTGAAATAGCCATGAACTCTTTCGAAACACTTAGAAACACTCCAAAATGCAAAGATATCTCGATAGAAATAGCTAACTACTAGCTAATAAAGAGCAGAGTCATGAACTGAAGTAAGTAAAATAGCTATATGCTTATATCCTTCTCATGAGCTCACTAGCTATCTAATAGCAGCTATATAACTACTACTACTACTTCTAATTTTCAGTAGCTTCTATCACCTGAATAAAATTAGGCATGTATCTCTGAAATGAAATAACACAAAATTCAATTAAGTTCTAGATTTTTAATTAACATTGGCCATAGTTGACCCTAGCTGTCCTAATAGTCAAACGGAATCCCGAAAAGCAATACGTTAAGTCATCCGTTCAGTTGTGTGACTAAAATTTGATACTTTCTAGAATTAAACAAGCTACAACACAGTCAGCAAGTTGACAAGAGCGTGAAAATGGCAAGCAGAGTGCTGGGATTCATCACCAGAAACTTTGAATACAAGTTCAAGGCCATCATCGTTCCTTTGTATAAGGCATTAGTACGGCCACACTTAGAATTTGCTGTTCAATTCTGGTCGCCACATCTCTGTAACGATACCGATAACATGGAAAGAGTCGAACGCAGAGCAAAGAAATTGATACCTCAGCTGAGAAACAAGTCTTATGACGACGCCTAAAAGAACTGGGTCGGATCTTTCTCGAGCAAAGACGACTCAGGGGGCAACTAATAGAAACATTCAAGTACTTTAATGGCTTCAACGACGTACCTATAACGGGACTCTTTGAAAGAGACCTTAATGATCGCTTGCGAAACAGCGGTAAAAAATTCCAGCATTAAGCTCGAAGAACAACCTTAAGTCAGCAGTTCTTTCTCTATTTCATAGTCAGCATTTGGAATAGACTCCCTTCCGACGTTGTTGGTGCGGAGTCGGTCAACTCGTTTAAGAATCGTCTTGACATACTTTGGGAGAGACATCCTCCACAGTTAAGAACCCCTCCTCCACGAGTCGCAAGCTCTTAACCGCCAAAGTTTCCCAGGCCATTTTAATCCGTCTTCTTCTCACTTCTGCTCCATCTACATCTTTAAGCTCCGCATATCAGCGGCTATTGATCATGCTTGCGTGTATTCATGATCATCTCTTTAGCCGAGATTCTTCTTCCCCTTCTTTTCTTTCTGACTGCTTTCTTTTTTGTCTCTTCTCGTTTCCCCAGTCCTCTATATCCTACTAACATAATGGCAATAGCTCATAGAGGGCCTTGGCGTATTGGTTCGTCTACTGCCGCCTATCTATAATCTAATCTAACAATTTCCGTAATTTTCTTAAAGATTCGATCCCAACTTTTTGAGTTACAGTAAGTTTTTAACAAACATTATGATAAACCTAAGTCAAACACACAGACAGAACAACCGCTCATCACCCAAATTTAATCATTTATGTCTCTTAACTGTACTAACATCTCCTCTAAATTTCATAAAGATCCATCCATAACTTTTTGAGTTATTGCGCTAACAAGCATAAAATTAAACGCAGCGACAAACGAACGAACCAACAGACCATCCCCTAAAATTGATCATTTACTCATCGTAATATGTCATACAACTCTTGTAATTTTCATGAAAATCCGTCTGTAACGTTGCGAGTTATGGCTTTAAGAAAAGATAGGCAGACAAACATACAGCCAGATGACCGAATTTTGACCAAAGGTTAATCATCAGTTACTGTTAACAAGCCTAAAAATCCCTGTAAATTTCGTAACGATCAGCATATAGCTTTTTGAGTATTTGTGAGGGCAGACAAACACACAAACAAGCACGACAAAAATATAACCTCCTTGGCGGAGCTGACAATAATAATAATAATAACAGGTAATATTTCACACTCAAGTCGCACTCATGGAACATACAGGATGACACAAAGTGAGTGGCAACTGATTTTACCAGAGAAAGTTACGATTAATGTCGCATTTGCTTAGATGGAACTGAGGGTTTGCAGCGTAACGCGATGACGTAATTAGACGAAGTTCAGCGAGTTCACAAAACTCTAGCTAAGTACTGTCAACAGAAGCCTCAGCGCTATACTTCATACTTCGCCAAGTGACGTACGTCTGTCAAAACAGCAACGTGTCAATATCCAAGTGATGCGCACCTGACGCAGGGCAGCGTCTACATAGTTAGTTTTAATTGCCTCGGCCCAGGAATTGACTTTAGCGATAAGGTCTGGTGAGCAAAATTTTTTGTATTAGTGGCCTGACAAATATTCATGCAAGCATTTTTTTGGCATTCATCGAAAACTTTGGTGTGAGTGATAGGATGCTCAGTGACTCCGTCGTTACCAAAATAAGTACTTAGGAATGACACGTTTTCCTCTATAGATTTGTTTTGGAACAATAAAATTGATGACTTTTTTGATACTGATCACAAACCTCAGTGCATCAGACAGATAGAAATTTTGAAACATAAAAACTTTAAACTCGCAGCAAAAAAATTAACACTATATTTGTTTAACGCTTGTCAAGACGCAATGGTTATCATGAACAGAATTTCAATGTGATGATTCCGTCCAGGGCAGAGCAAATTGTCCCTGTTGGTCTCCCTTCTTGACGCCTTGACCCTTAAACACATGGCAAGTGGGTTGTGAAGTCACTACATAAGGCCCTTATAGTGGCGTTTAGGCGTAAGTCCTCAAACTTACTGAGTCTTGTCTTTCTCTGTTAAACAAAAGCTCTCAGCCATTCTGAATATCTTGGACAAAAGATCTGTTCAACCAAAAAACACGACAGCAAAGCAACCTCATAACTGTACATCTAGAAAAAATGAAGTCGTGCATGACTGGTACTTATTCTTATTCTAAAATTTGTTCTGAATTAAAACTGGAATTCTTTATCCTGAAACTTGCTGGCTGACCTTTCGATCCACCTGCAAACGTTATATTAATGTTGTACCTGATTAGAAAAACATTCATAATTTAAATTTCTCTGCTGTGGCTAACGACGTTTCTTGAGAATTGTGCAGCACAAACTATAAGAAATAGAATAAAAAATGCAGCTCACCGTATTGCCGGCCGCGAAATCAGAAGATACTGTCTGCGCCTTGCATAAAACATTGCGAATCAATAAAAAAAAATACAGATATCAACAATGACTGAAGTTTTGTAAGCAAATCAGATAGAATACAATACCTCTGCTTTAGGATTTTTTTTTAATATAGACCCTTTGAAGAGATTCCAAAAATTCTGTTTTCAAATTTTTAACAGTACTTACTAGCAGTAGCGTAGACAGGGCTTGTGTCCAGTCAGTTTACCCGCAGCATGAAGACCCGAGCAGCGCCTAAAGAAAAAAGTAATTATTGTAACTAAAGTTAGAAATCATCATCAGCCGCTACAAGTTTAAGAAAATTTAACTAGAGATCACTGCAAACTTTTAAGGTATATCTGTTTGACGGCTTCACTTTTCCTTCTTTAAATAAAAGAAACGTCCCTATGACCGAAAAGTGCCATCTTCGTTTCATCTGACCAAAGAGCGGATGACCATAAGCAAGTCTCTTTATCAATATATTCTTTGGCGAAAAATCAAAGCTTCTACGGGTCGAACTGATGACAGAAGCAGTATTTTTCTTGGAATGCATTCATTCTTATGTATTGTTTATACTGTTGATCTCGAAACTGCAATTCCCTCCATACTGCGAATCAACAACACTTTCACTGTGATCCTTGAGTTTTTATGCACTTCTCGCACTACATATTTTGTCGAACAGGGTGAGAGCTTCTCCTTTCTTTCTCGACCTGTAAAGTGCTGAAGATATTAAACGTTTAGTACGTCTTTACAATACTCTAAACAATTGATACAAGGACCTCGGATTACTTCGAAAATGATTCGCAGCCACTGCGTTTCATATGAACACCTACAATTTTTCACTTACTCTATACTGACTTTTTATCACTAAGTTGTCTGACCTATGGTTAAAGTAGTAATGAGGCATTTCACGAATGTCTCCCTTAAGAAAAGTGAGTAACATGCATGGCATGCTCTAAATTAATCTGGATTATTTGGATTATTAAATTAGGTTCGCATCTAAATCCAAACAACATTACTTTATTTCACTATAAGAGTTTTACAAAAGGCTATTGAGATGGATATGAATAAATATGAAAATTACTTCTTTGCTTTCATTGATATTTTTTCAAGATAAATTCTATCAAAAACTTTGCTTAATAGTTACATCTAGAACACCCACAATACCTTTTTGTATCAGCATCGCTAAGAAAATTACTTTATTGAGGAATTTATTTAAATATATTCAAGAATAATAGAGAAATATCAATATTTTAGGCGTAACTGTGCAGTGTGCATAGAGTTTGTAGGGGTTGTGTATCAACGAGAGTTGCCTGGCTATAAAAGTGAAACCTCTTTAATTAAAAAAAGTAAAAAACGTAATAGCTACAGAGATGGGAGTAGCGCCTTTAGGACGAACAGTGCTTTACCGATATATGCTTTCGTCACCACGATTCTCAAATCACTTTCGCTGTCCACGAGTGTGGGTAGGTGTTATTTGTTTGATTGGTGGCTTTGTAATGCCGTCCAGGAGCGGTTTGTCGTTAGCATTTCTATCGCCATTCCGGAATCGTTGAGTCCATTCCTAATTGCACAGACATCAACTTCCTCGAATTCCAAAACGCTTACAAAGCGTCGGTGAATATATTGTGGTTCGACCATTTCTGTGCGGAGGAACTCAGTAACGTATCTTTGCTCCTGAAGCACGTCTAAAACAATAGATGCGATCTTCTAGAAAACTGTCATGCCGCCAATTTCAGCAAAGGTAAAGATGAACTTTAGATGATTAACGCAAATTTTGGGTAATCAAAACATTGCAGTCAGCATTAATTCTACTAAGACCAATTGGGTGATAAAAAAAGGGCCATCACTTTCGGAACGATACCAGGTCAATGCAAAGGAATACTGACTTCAAGTGTGGTTTTTGCTTATAATCTTTGAAATTGCAAAACTGGTTTTATTATTGAGAGGGTATCGCTGTATACCACCCTGTCATGTACGATAGTGAAGTTTTGGCAACGAAGAATGCACGCACTGAATGAGAATGGTGAAGCAGATCATTGAAGAAGTCCGCTTCGTGCATAGTTCCTCGTTTTACTATAATGAGCACCAGGGCAGAGCTGTTAAGAGGCATGCGACACGAGTTCTTAACTAGTTCACACTGGTTCACTTGCTATCACAACTACTGCGTAGTGCGACTGACTTAAATCGAGCGACTGGATGAAATTCCAGATAAAGACTTGCAGTGGGAGGGAGTGACAGCCGGTATTTATCGTGCAACTGAAATTTAATATAAGTTGTACCACTTGAATACAGTGTAGTGATAACTAATGGTAATCGTGCGAATCAAATTACGTGGTCTAGTAGCATAACTTCAACAAGAGGTTGTGACATCCCCAGCATTCATCACGCGACTGGACTTTTCGCAGAATAAGTGACACTGGTAGCTGATAGCTGTCATTAAATATCATGCGAGTATGGGAAGAGGGCGGGGGGGGGGGGAGAGGAGGTTTCGTAGCCAAGTTGACTTTACCGTTGCCCAACGGTAATTTTCCAGACGAGCCGAAATTCTCGCTGTAAAAACTCATTTGCAAAGAATGTCCGAGCAATGAATTTTTAACTAATGCCTGACGAGGCTAACTTCGCCATCTCTGCTTTCTGCTCACGCCAATGACGTGTTTCATGCACACTGCGGAATGCCAGGCTAATCTGAAAGCAATAAAAGAAATTGCATTCATGCACGGGAACTGACGCATCGTGTACTTCGAAGTGTCTGAGCCAATTAGTGAATCTATCGCGTTGATTCTTATCGGAAAAGTTTTGAATATCTCTAGTAATTTTGTACTTAACGTTCATTCTATTATGCACTTAAGCAATTGGAGATGTTTACACTGATACACGAATGAGAAATTTTGATGCGTGACAGCAGTTAATTGGAAAATGAAGCAGAGAGAAAGATATTGTATCCAGACTGGTGGAAGTTATACTACGTCGCTGACTGTGGTGTAGTGAACACATGGCTGAAACTAAGTGTAAAGGTTGATTTTGACGTATTGGTGAACTGTGCAACATGATGAAAAAATGTACACTGTTGTACTGTTTCATACGATATCAAATCCCTCCCAGAAATGAAGCAACCCAATCTATCTGTAGTTCATCGGAACGTAGAATAAAAAGTGAAGTCACAATGAATAAGTATCTCACCATATTAAATACACTCGAGAGTGATGCGTAAAACTTTTGCTTGATAACACAGGTCTGCAAACGATTTTCCCCTGTTTTTGCAAACTGAAGAACTACCACTACTCTTACTATTTCGACAAGTACGGCAACAAATAACCCATCACTGACCGTATAGACTAGAGCTCACCCTACTCGAAGTAAGAGAGAAAAGGCCCTCACGATGCGCCTCAGCGGTGACATTTTTTTTATCAAAGAGAAAACTGAGTATATCCGGAGGGTTAGACCACTGACGGATGGTATCGCCAATATTAAGAACACTCTCGGTTAACACGTCCACACCGGCTGGACATCATAGATTAGTCCAGCATGCATTCTGTCTCATACTTCAGTACTCCATTGAAAGCACCAAACATCAATTCGCAACCAGCCTCTGTTCGAGGAGGAACCAGAGCATAGCGCATAATAGGGTGCGAATCTTCTCTATCAAGTTAGAACCATTGCCATAGTTGATAATAGCGTCTTCAAGTGAAGGCAGAACCTTACTAGCGTATATGAAAACAGCAAGAAGTGAAGAACGTTTTCTTGAGGAACGCACGAAATTATCACTCAGTTACACTACTAGAGGCGAATTAAATAGTTTGCAGAATGATAAAAAAACCGGCTTCGTCACATAAATACGCATGACGAATGCAGTGCGTCCCAATAAGTTATCATGCATAGGAACACAAAGGTTTCTGTACGATTTTCACGATTTCTGTTGAATTCGTTTACAGCCTTGTGACTGCTTCCTTAACCTGCCTTCAGGATAATTTCAGTTCGCTGCTTTTTAGTGGAATGTATCCTCCAGGGTATCTGAAATCCACTTTATAATACACAGTTGTTTCGTGATTGCTTGTTTGCTTACTCCCTTGGTTGGTCCTTTTCTTCGTCACGCTCTTAATGATTTATAAGGGAGAAAACTCATCTACTGACTAACAAGCTAAGATATAATGAAAATTGAGCCCTGAAGTACGATGGCATTTATAATTTCTGAAATATATACTTGAAAGTCAGAATATTGCATTTCCTGAAGGCCGCTTTGCTTTGAAAAGTGTCTCGGTACTACTGTATGTGATTTGATTCTTCTTTTGGGGTTGGTAGACGAAAGGCTGCATTTTTGATAGAATTTTGAACTCTGTCGTGGTAAGCTATTTCGCACATTCTTCAGCTATTAAATTTATTCGTAGTAACTGAAACTTAACGCTGGGTAGAGGACAAACTATTTTCATTTCTTATTGTAGCCAAATTTCGATCCTGATGGTTCAACTCACTACTGGTACACCCAGAGCATTCCCGGGGATTCTTTTCATTGTGCTATATATAGCTCCGCCAAGGAGGTTATGCTTTCGTCGTGTTTGTCTGTCTGTCTTTTTGTCTGTTTGTCTCTTTGTCTATTTGTCCGTCTGTCACCAAGATAACTCAAAAAGTTATGAACCGATTTGGACGAAATTTACAGGGTATGTTAGGAGAAACAGATGATTAACTTTTGGTGAAGATATGCTCATCTGTTTGTTTGTCTGCCTCATTTGTCTCAATGCCATAACTCAAAAAGTTATCAATGGATTTTTATGAAATTAATATTAGTTGTTAGGTATATAACAAAGAGTAAATGACCAAATTTTGGCAACGATCTATTTGTTCGTTCGTTCGTTCGTTTGTCACTGTTTTTAATTCTATACTTGCTCGCACAAAAACTCAAAAAATAATGAATGGATCTTTATAAAATTTATATGGGTTATTAGTAATGTTAAAAGACATAAATGTTCAAATTTTGGTGCAGATCGGTTCGTTCGTTTGTATGTTTGACTCATATTTATCTTAACGCTAGGTAGCAGTATAACTCAAAAAGTTATGAATTAAAATTGCACAAGCTGTTATTACTATTAAAAGGCACATATGAGCAGATTTTAGAGTTTATACAAGGAAAATTATGGTTTCAGAGCCAATTTGATTTTTTTGCTACCGTTGCCTCGCTGGCGGAGATGTGCGCTCTCAGCGTGCTCAAGTTTGTTAGTGCTCCTTAACTTTCAAGCCTTTCAAAACTGACATTCGGTCCTTCATTTAAAAGGGAGAAATTTTACTCCCGCGAACTTGTGACGGTACAACATTCGTTACTTTGATAGAAGATCAAACATACAAGTATGAGGCCTAATTTTTGCAACAAAACCTGTACTGCAAGCATGAACAATAAAAAGTTTTATTCCGAAGTTATTGCAGTCATTTTTGCCGGTTGGGTACTCAAGTTTCAGAACATTGCAATCTTGAAACCACAAGAATGGAAGAGCCTATACGTCATCCTGCACGAACGGTTTGCATGCGGAACTGAGGACTGTAACCTGGAACACAATTTCTATAAACCAATTGAAAGTGAAAGTGACCTTTTAATAACGCACGAGACAAATGGCAGAGTGAACTTTGACATCTACAGGAAGCCTACAAATTTTAACAACTATTTGAAATTCTAAAGTTACCATCCTGCGAGTACCAAACGAGCTGTTGTTAGATCAGTAATAGATCGAAGTGACAAGTATTGTTCGCCAAGGCATAAAACAACTGAAAAACAGAAGGTCAGACGCATCTTGCAATAAAACGGATACCCTAAGCACTTCATCAATTCAACCATTAAGAAACATCGGACGTCTACTCAGGATAATGTGCAAGAAATTAATTATATATCCGCACCGTACATCAAAGGTGCCCCACAGAGAACCAATTTCATACTAAAGCGGCATAATATTAGAATTGCTAGTAAACTAACTAATACGCGCACAAATTTTTGAACAATAGCAAAGACAAATGCCCACTTTAGGAGAGAAATAATGTTGTTTACCAAATTAATTGTAAATGATGTGATGCAGTATATATTAGACAAACACGTAAGTAAGTTTCAGGAAGAGTCAAAGAATATGATAACTAGAGCACTCTGAGAGCGCATACCTCCGCCAAGTGAGCCAACGGTAGCAAAAATTCAAATTGGCTCTGAAACCATAATTTTCTTTGCATAAACTCCA
>LQNS02001578.1:1716539-1732871 GCA_001587735.2 Parhyale hawaiensis | reverse complement strand
ATACTTGTAATTTAAGTAAGGCACCACCTGTGTATAAATGCGAGATACCAATTGGTGTACATATTACATATATAATACCAGTATTTTAAGGTGGGAAATAAATACCGTGTTGTCATAGATCTGTAACTGTGTGTTGGTAACTGAAGCACCAATAAGCGCAGAGCAAGTAGGCGCGAGAAAGCCCGCGCAGAAATCATCGAAGGTTATTGGGTGAGACCCGCGAGTAGGCGGTATACTCCATAGGGACCAGACGTTACCAGAAGGTTTCAGAATCTGCCCTGGGCCCTCGTATAAATAACCAGGGGGACAGTTCTCGTGAGGGAGTTCGAACGCGCACCCGTGCCCTGAGGGTGCGCGTGACTGCGCACGACGTCTGCCTCAACATGTGCGCTTATACCGATTGTGACATTAGTCAGTGACCTGTAAATATCCTTATCTGTGACCTGTAAATATCCTTAAATGACACGTGCGCCATGCGTGTCTTCGCCCTTTTTTGACGTGCGCGCAAAGTACAATACCCAACGCCTGTGTGATGCATCGTCTTCGCCCTTTGACGTCTTCGCCCTTTATTGACGTGCGCGCGAGTGTACAATATCCAACACCTGTATGATGCATCGTCTTCGCCCTTTATTGACGTGCGCGCGAGTGTACAATATCCAACACCTGTGTGATGCATCGTCTTCGCCCTTTGACGTCTTCGCCCTTTATTGACGTGCGCGCGAGTGTACAATATCCAACACCTGTGTGATGCATCGTCTTCGCCCTTTTTTGACGTGCGCGCGAGTGTACAATATCCAACACCTGTGTGATGCATCGTCTTCGCCCTTTTGACGTGCGCGCGAGTGTACAATATCCAACACATGTGTGATGCATCGTCTCCGCCGTTTGACGTGTGCTCAGGTGTACGAAGCGTGCATGCGCCACTTGCCTTAAGGAACACTGTGAATAGTGACCTGTAAGTTCTCTATTGTGTTAATTCCCTAAAAATAAGTCGTAGGACTCATAGAATATTTAGTACGTAAAGGAGTCCGCCTAGTTAACTACTGTAAGTGCTATGTTCATGTCGACCATGCCTGGACGTGTCGACAAGGACCATTCCTAGATAAGATTTTCCTATATTACATTGCCTTGTCCATGTCAATCATTTCTTGGCACGATAAATTCACATGCAACCGTCATTAATAAACGATGTTGATAGGCTCCAATTCTCGGTTATAGTCATGCAATATGATCGAGAATTGGACGTGTCACAGTTCAACCGTCATCATTTCACGTGAATTTAAATTTGAATATGTTGTGAATTTGTGGGTTTTCTCCGGAGTCGCCTAACCGCTCGATATGAGCCTTGTGCATGCATACACATGTATGTCATAATGCTTAGATCGAGCGCGCGACGTTCGTTTCCCTCGACGCTAAATGTTTGGATTATTCGGGCGCGCCTTTCAACGATTCAATTTGATGTCCCATATTTTGCCTTATCTCATGGCACGCCCATTGTATTAAATAACATCAGAATATACCATTGATTTTACCATGTGTTTTCCTACCCTTGCATTCTCCAGTTATTTTGAACACCTGTAGGTTAGATTAGAGGCGTGGCTCACCTCATGTGTGTTGGGACCTGCAATGCGCCATTTAATGCACTGTGTTGTCAATTATTCACTATGTCAACTGTTCAATTAATTACGTGACAATATTAATTAACTTCGTGTTAACATTAATTAGATCAATATTAATTTGTGTCTTCATAATATTTATATAAATAATTAAATAAATGACACATGGCAGCGACAGAAAAGTCCCCAACACTTGCGAAACTTGTTGCTTCTCATACAACATAAAATTACGTAATTATTGCATATGCAGATGTTATTTAGATTCATAGACCACACCATACATTGACTAGACACTGGCCCCTTAGGCAGATTTCGGTCCCGCATTTGGGCCTGACTGCACGGTGCCACAGACCCATTTTTATATGTTCTCCCAGTATATTTTTTTTTTGCTGAGCTGCTTGACCTACATATTTCAGTACATATGTACTGGCAAACCTGTACATACTTCTAAAACTTCTTTAGGTAACAAATTTACAAAAAATGTTAAGGCTTGAAGTGTAATTACATAGATCAACTGTTTCTGACAGCCGTGAAGTAAAACTGTTTCGCAGTAGTTTATGGAGTAAACCGTCTCATTTTGTAGTACAGAAACTTCTCAAATTTGTGGCATACTCGATTTGTAATGAAATGCCAAGTAAACAGCTGATGAAAATAATGGAATTTATTAGGTAGCTATACGGGCTGGGCTAGAAAATCAGAACAGACTGCAGAGCTGAACGGTGAGTTGGAGCAGCTGGCAGCCTTATAGTGATGGAGCCCAGCTAGCAGTGAAGTGATGAAGCACTGGCCGCCAGGATATGATCTTGCACTGGAAGCATTGAAGTGATCTAGCATTGGAAGCAGTAAAGTGATAAAGCATTGGCGGCCGTGAAGTGATCTTGATGAAGCACTGGCTGCCATGAAGTGATGTACTATTGACAGCAGTGAAGTGATTCGGCATTGACTGCCGTGAAGTGATATTGCATTGGCAACCATGAAGTGATGTAGCTTTGTTAGCTGTTACGTGATATATCATTGGGCTCCGTGAAGTGATTTAATGTAGGCCACTGTGAAGTGATTTAACTCCGGCAACCGTGATGTGTTTCAACTTAGGCAACCAAAAAGTGATACAACATAGCAAACCATGAAGTGATATAATGTAGGCAACCACAAAGTGGTGTAATATACCGAGGCAGTTAAGTGAAACGATATTGACAATCACGATGTGCAGCTTTAAATGGTTCCGGTAATGCAGGGCTGTATCAGGCAAAAATTATTATGTCTTAATATCATTTACCGGCTGTCTTGGTATTTTTATCTCATAGTTAAATATGTATTTTTAGTTCATTGGAAGGTACCAATGTAGTATTACTGTGATTTTAATTCGTTTTTTCAACATTACTAGATTTTCTTTACCTCTTGCTTCAAATCCGTCATTGGAAAATGCTCAGTTGGATGTGACATTAAAGTACATTACGTGTAGTATCTACGGGCCAATTTCTTACATGAAATTTTAATATTCCTAGAAATTATGGTAAGTTTTCAATTTTTCTTGGTGTCCGAAGGTATGATGTATATCACCTGCTGAAGACATATGATTGTGAATTGTTTTCAGGTTTTCTGCTCTCCAACTCATTTCTTATGGTACGGCAAAGAAATTAATTTTTGTTTGAGGTTTCTGTGATTATTAGAACTCATTTTGTTAACACTTACGTAATTTGGCCTCCAGGCCCTATTACGAGAGGCCCGATTTCAGTGTCCAGTCAATGTATGTTGTGGTTTGTGTTAGATTATAACCTAATGTTATTTGGGATGAATATGAAGAAAGAATTCCATAATACCTTATCCACAGTTTTATTGGGATCGGTTATATTTTAAGTTTATTTATTTCATTTTTACTTTTTGACATCAACGTATCTGTATATGTAACTAAAACTGTATTGAACACATATATTATATAGAGGACATCTAGGCACGCATTTTGAGTGCTACAACATGTACCTATATTAATAGTTGCGCATGATATGGGTGTTTTTGGTTTCCTTTATAGCTACAAATGAGAATTTGCACCCCATTTTCTCGCTAACGACCGGGTGTGAAAAAGTCTACCGAAAATTTCCTTAATGTATGGACATTTCTTTACCAGAAACCGTAGGTAACTCTCGGTACATCTTATGCACATGGAAACCTCCTTAGCCCATATACTATAACAAATCATTATTTATGAACTAAATAGGCCAACAAGTAGTATAGTGCTACACATCGCATAAGTCGAAATGAATGCAAACGATAAAGCACAGCACGCTGCTGACAGCTTTGAAACTCCAGGTGAGTAGACAAAGCGAAAGCGTGCGTCACAATCGAGTGATACCTCAGTTTTACTATACGCAGTCTGTGCTCCGCTGGTAAGTGAAGAATAGTGAATTAAACAACAAAACGTATCAGAGTCGTTGATGAAACAAGGAGCAGCGCACATAGGGTTTCTTCCTTGCAAATAGTGCACACAATTGTTCACCCGTTCCTGCAACACTGTTACGGTTTCTGTATTGAATGAAATACAGCTGGGGATCGAAACCAAAAAGGCACCAAAGTAAGTCTTAGGAGCATAACACCCACTTTGACACGATAACTGATCAGTTTATGACTTACCTTATTCAAGATGACGGGCTATCACTCCCGATCTACAGTGCAACATATCACAAAAAAATAGGGAAGTGGGCACATTTCCAATATCTGCTCCAAAAATAAATACCATATATGTATTAGGCAAGACCAATGAGGTCTATAAAAGACCTATTTGAAATCCCAAGTTAACACTATCAATGCGAGCAATACGCGACGCTAAAGCATGACATACAAATACTGAAAATTGGCTAAAAAAACACAAAATATAGGAAATATCCAACTGCTGCAAATCTGTTGGATATTCATGTTTCTAATTTTTGTAGGGTTGTCTTAGTTTCCTTCTGTACCATTAGATTTAGTTTCAGCCAACATACGCAATGAATTGCGGTGTAGGAGTGTTAGAGATACTCCTATTTGTGGGGATGTTCGGTGCAAGAGAATGCCTCAGGCACTTCCAGTACAGCAGGCGCTGTCAAGTGAACCAAACGGAACTGGCGGCCAATTCTGTGGCTACTGCGAGTCACTCGATGGACTCGCTACTGCGCTGCCAGAGCTGGGCAGCAATGACAGACTGGGCTTACGTCACCTGCTACAACAAAACATCTGACAGCGACGGCTCCTGCACACTTTGGGGAGAAGAAGCAGTGGGCTTTTCTACAATAGAAACGGACCCGCAAGTTGTCGTAAAGTGCTGGATGAAAGTACCAGATCAAGACGGTGAGTTATATACTAACGCAGATTTTATGTTTGTAGCATACACGCTCCAAAGAACAAATCGTTCAGCCCTAAAAAATAATTTCTAAATTGATTGAAGAGTGTACTCAGACTCTCTTTGAAACGTAGTAAACGAAGGCTGTGCACTGTTAGACTCGTCTAAGAACATCGGAGAATCGAAACGATGCTGATGGAATAGCTTTGGATAATGAAAAGAGGAATTAAATTAAATTAATCAATGGTCTATACATATTTAGTTGTCTAGAACTCTGGGCAGCATTTCCTTGATCACTGCAACGGTTCGCAAATTGTATCAACTGAAAACACGTGTAATGAAAATTGTGCTCGACTGATATGATAAGATGAATGCTGGGTGAATGATGAATTTTTATACGAGCTATGCGATTAATATATTAGCGCTTAGTAGTCGATTCAGCCTTGTATCATAGGCATCGTCGTACCTTACCTTGATTACCTTGATGATACTTCGGACGAGGTCCAGGTGGCGTTCTGCACGAAACTCATCTTGCGCAGAGGTGATACTACAGTCCGTGACCAGCGGGATGGCTAACAGCGAGTTATCCCCACAATTCACGTATAGCCGCTTAAAACAGGCTTATCTGGTACTTTCAGTAAGTATGCGTCCAGTAAGTTTTTAAATTTCCCAGTCTCTGTACCGGTGACATTTCGGATGTGACGTGGCATTTTGTTGAACAATCTCCCCCCCCCCCCGAACCGCGAAACTATTAGAATACTTTGTGGCCATTGCGTCACCACCAGCTTTGATCGGAATTCGCACGTCACAGGTGCGACCAATACGGTCTGAGTGCCTGGTTTTGATTCGTCCATTGACGTTGACAGTAATGCCTTCTAGAATTTTCCAGATATATATCATCGTAAAGCGCTCGAATCTTCTTTGAATGGAGTACATTTGAAGTTGAGCAAGTCTTATGTGATAATTTAAATTTTGCATGCCCCGGATTTTGGCAGTAAACAATCGCTGGATAGCCTCAAAGCGCTCTAAGTCTTTCCGTTTGCTTGACATCCAAAGAGGTTAACAGTATTCAATCCTCGGTAGTATTAGTTGTTTCAATAAGGTGAGCATTGTGTCTGCCTCTCGTGAAGAGAAAGTTCGAACCACCCATCCGCTCCACTTCTTGCCTATAGTAACAATTCTAGCCACGTGGTCTTCAAAGGTGGTATTATCTTGTATTCTCACCCCAAGATCTCTTAAAATTTTCTTTCTCTCGATTTCGCTCCCATCTCTCGTCCTGTAGAACGTAGATTCAGTAGGGGAGATTTTTTCGGTACCGTAATAGTTCAAATTTTGATTCGTTGAAAGTCATGTTGTTAACCGATGTCTAGTGAAAGATGTTGGTTAGATCTATTTGCACGTTTCGTACGTCTGCCGTTGATTGTACCGCTGCTAATATCCGTGTGTCATCAGCGAACGATGAGGGAACGACCAACTTGCATTGGCGCCCCATATCATTTATCATGATGAGGAAGAGTATTGGACCAAGCACGGTGCCTTGTGGGACTGCACTGAGTACCGGCTGTCGTTTGAACACTTTATTATTTATAATTACACTTTGGGTTCGGTTTATTAGGAAAGCTTCCTTCGATCCATCTTAGACATTTTCCACGGATGCCCATGTTGAAGAGTTTGAGTAATAATATTTCATGATCTACTTTATCGAAAGCCTTGGCCAAATCTAAATATATTACGTCCATATTTTTGCCTTGGCATAGTAGGTCTAGAATAGAGTCATAATGCTCAAGCAACTGCGAGGTGGTTAAACGTTTATGGCGAAAGCCGTGTTGATTTGACCTAAGAAGCTTATTGCTCTTCAAATGATGTACAAGGTGTTTAATAAAGACCTTTTCAAAAGTTTTCACTACGTGGCTCGTTAGGGAGACAGGTCTATAGTTAGCTGGATCCAAGTTATTTCCATCTTTAGGAATAGGTGAAATAATTGCGTGCTTGTAGGTGAGTGGAACCACTCCATCATCCATCGATTTTCGCCACATAAGGTATAGGGGTAAGAGATGCTTAGATTGCACATCTTAAGAATTTTTGCAGGCACATCATCCGGTCCCGCTGCACTGTTGCCGCTAAGTTCATCAATGGCTAGTTCAATGCTTAGTTTTGTGAACTAAGTCCGTTAGGTAGTTTGCAGTTAAATCAATTCTGGGAAATTCAGGGTTTGGAATTCTGTTACTAAACATTTTTTGATATTGACGGCTTAGTATTTCGCTCATTTCCTGGTCATCATCAACAATAGAACCTGTATCATTCACCAGTGGCCCGATTTTTGATTTTACCGAAGAATGATGTGATGCATGGGCAAAAAAATATTTGCTGTTGTTTTTTATTTTTTCAATGACTTGCTTTTCTTTTTCCTGTTTTTCTTCATCGTGCGATCCTGCAAGCTGACGTTCTATCTCATCTAGCTTCTTTTTGCACCCGGATTGTCGTTGCAGTAACTTCGTTGATTGCTGGTATTTGATAAGTTTTACTCGTTTCTTTAGTAGTCTTTTACGGAATTTGTGATGTCGAATTTTATTGATTTTTTTTTCAGCTGGGCTAAAGTACTTTATGCACTTTTCCAATCAAATGCTTTCAAATATCTCATTAATGCTTTAATTTTCTATTGAGTTCTTTAGAAGTACGTCCCAGTTTACTGACTGCAGTTCTGCATTCAAACTGCCCCAATTTATCCCTTTATGGTATACGTTTAAGTCCCAAAGTATCCCGAAGCCATATAATTTTGGGCGTTTTATCTACATATAATGATATTGTTGACAGAGCAGAGTTGAGCATAATATGAACCAGCAAGAAAATGAGTCAGACAAGAATAAGTTTACAAGTTCAACATTAATATATTTATCGTTGTTTCCCAGCATAGCCAGGCAGGCATTGAACACACTTCTGAGGCTAGCTCCTCCTCCTAGATAGATGTCTGGAAGGACTAGTTATGGCTGCGGTAATCCCACCGAGTTCCTCCTGGGCTTGCAGATCCACATGGCATCGAATGGATGATCGAACCTTAGCAACCTAAGCCTATGGCCTACCTCATGCCATCTGACAGGGACTATAATGAAAATGTTAACTTTTGTAATACCCTCATCAAAGAAAACACTCATAACTTTTCGGCAGGCAAATACGTCTTCACACGTTGAAATCAACAAGCTGATTATACTTTCGGTAACCATTAGCTTTAGGATAAGTACATAAACTACAATTTTATCTCACCAAAACATTACAGTGGCTATTTTTCCTTAGTGAGAGAGATCATTTTATGGAACGGTTGTGATGCTCACGCTGCTAACTTACCCTCAATTGAAAAATTATCTCTTAGTTGAAGAAGACATTATTTCTATCAACGCAGGATGTAAGCAGGAAGACAACACGGTGATCCCCTTCGACGGGACGAGGCAGTTCTACCTCTGCCCCAACCAGCGGGAAGTCTGCTCTCCCATGGGCAAGTTCTACCTTGAAGGTAAAAATAACATTTACAGTTAATTGCACAGAGCACGGTAGCTACTGTCAGTACGTGCTTTCATATCACGGATCATGTTGATTCATGTTGCAAACAGGCAGCGTAGGAGCGCAGTTCGTTTGAAAACCCAGCTCTACTGTAGACGCATTGCGCAGAATGCAAAATGGTGATTTAAAACACAGAATGAAACTAGAGACACGTCGTTTATTGAGAAGTATGAAATTTTTATGATCTGGAGCTGGAAGCTAGAATGCCATAAATACGTCTGTAAAAACTGCCGGCCTTGATTTACGTTCAACGTCATTTAAACTTAGACTTCAGCTGTATTCATTCACATCTTTTGCTCAAACTCCTTTTACTGTCCTATTAATGTTACATACAGCATGCTCTTTCGCACACTCTTTAAATTTCATAAGCTTATCAATAAGAATTAGCTTCGCAGAGATCAAAAACTTTAGAGGTTAGGCAAGGAAAGTAGTACTAAAACCATACATCACAATAAAACAAAACAACTAGGCTTTTAAAGCCAATGATCACAGAGTAAAAGAAAGAAAAGTTGATTAGAGTGTTATTACAACGTGAATAGTGTTTACCCACCGCATGCGCCAGGGCAATCCGTACAGTGATGCTAGTAGGCAGATAACTCGTTTGGAAATCGCAATTCCTAATTATTATACTCGATTAAACGATTACTGTATTTATCGGTGCACGTTCTACTGGGCGCCGAAATGAAGCTCAACTTTCCTGAAACAGAACAGAGGGCGCTAGTTTCCACCCGTTGAAGTGAGTTTTAGTCATTGGCTCTTAATCGGCTACCCTTGGAATTTCCGAAACTCAATTTTACTTCCAAAAGTAGAGCTTTTAGCAGCCTTAACTCAACTGCGTTGCTTCTAACACACGCAACACGATTCAAGGTGACAAAACAAACGCGTCTGTCTGAAGTTTCGGACAAGTCAAGCCTCGAAGGCTTACATTCGGCGCCCAATCGAACGTGCAGCTGATATTTCCAAGCGCAGATCTAGCTGAATCATAATGTTGTTGTTGTTGGTCTAATGATGACGTACCCCCGTCCGAGACTACGTAAATAAAAGAATTTCACGTTAACGGCGTATGCGTACGTGGTTCAAAAAAGACCGCATTTCACAGAATATGCACGGTACTCGCACTCTGATGTCTGTGACATTAGCAATATTTTGCGATTCAAGCAGCTGCCAGATACCCGTGAAAAGGATGTATGCTGAATTTGTCTGTTTCACGACTACTCATTTCCTATTCACAGGCCCAGTTTCTCCTCCAGCCACTTGCCCGCCAAACTTCACAACCGTCGGATCCATGTGCCTGATGCACCAGCGATGGCCCAGCAGGCCCTGGTGCCAGGCCAGGGAGTTCTGCCTGTCCCAAGGTGGCGACCTCGCGTTCGGACGCACTCTCAAAGAAATGCAAGAACTCATGCAGTTTCACCTCTTCACTTTTGCACTCGGACGTAAGAAATTGCCATTATAAATTGTGACCATATAAGGAGGCGAGAATCAGCTCAGTTCGACAGCAAGAATCTCACAGAATGTGAGAAGAAAAACTTATTCAATAGGATTGCGAGTAAAGAAGGATAGCGCAAATGAACCCACATTGATAGCAACCATCTAACGGAACGCATAAAAATCACGAATAGAGAGAAAACGTTAACACTTTAAGATAGCAAAATCTTGGCCACTTTCAAAACAATAATATCATTCTCGAAAGAACCATGAAGCATATGAGTTAAATATTCGTTTTCTATGTTCACAGAGCCTTGGCTGGGCGCCTACAAAGAAAACGGAACATTTCGCTACGTGCAAGGAGATCGCGATGCCACCCAGGACTTCTTAGCAGCGCCGGACCCGAACTGGCAATGTGCCCACAAGACTGCCGATGACAGCTCCACTCAAGCGCAGCTCGCAAACCACAACTGCGCCCTGAACAGGAATCACTACTGCAGAATTATTCCTACTCCATAAAGTTGGAGAGGACACTGTGAAGTTAGAAAAACATTCATCATCCTGAACATACTTAGACAGAGCGCTCTACATAACAAACTTATTTCAATGGAACTACAGTAGAATGGAATGGCGAAATTAGTTGAAATACTCATGGGGTGCTCCGCCATAGATTCATCGATGATGACGTCCCTTTTTCATGCTAATTTCTCGTGAGTCCTCGCGTTACGCTCTTTGCTTCCTGGCCTAGCCTAAACACAATCCTGACCCAGCCAAATATCCACCAATCGCATCATGGGTGAGATACTTCCGCCTGAATAAACCTTCCATATACAGTTACGGCCAAAAGTAAGAGACAAAAATTCAAAACCATATGTATCAAATATGGAGGTGCTACATGTAAGCAGGCTTGCTGGGCCCCAAAATTCTCTTCTATCATTTTGTGGCAGCGCGCAGGGGCGAGTTTTAAGGGTATAAAAACTGATATGGTGATTAAATTACCACGGTTTTACTGCTGCAGTTATAAATGACATGTCACTATAAACGGGGTAGAGGGATATACTTAGAATTTTATTAATCTAATCAATTTTGCTTCATTTCAAGTTTAGTGCTTCTGCAACATTTTAGAGATGAATGAACAATACTATGAGCGAGTCTTCGTATAGGCCTGAGAACTGCAACCAGGAAGGAAACGGGAGAGCAAGGAATTGGTCAGTAGCAGGAGCACAGAGGAGCGGAAGGCACCGTGGGTACGTACCAAACAAAAGTAGGATAACATGTCTAGTACCCGTCCACCATGCTAGTAGCCGTCTACTTGGCACTCAAAAACTTCCTGTCTGAAACTTAGCAGTTCTAGAAAGCCGTACATAGGCTTAAGCTGTAGGTTACGTAGTGTCGCACCACCCCTCAAAATGACGGTCGAAAAAAATAAAACAATAAAAAATGATGGTGGTTTTCACATTTTTTCATGTTTTTAGGGAAAAAAATGTGAAAACCAACACAATTTTTTATTGTTTTATTTTTGCCGCCCTTCATTTTCAGGGATGTTGCGGCACTACTTAGCCTACAGATTAAGCCTATTTACGGTTTTCTAGCACTGCTAGCTTACACACAGGAAGTTTTTCAGTGACAAGTGGACGGCTACTAGCATGGTTGACGTGTGCTAGACATGTTACCCTACCGTAAGACTGACCAACTACTGACGAGTCAATCCTATCAGGACATCCAATAATACCCCAGACTCAAATCGTCAGTTGTATAAAAAAACATCACTCAACGAAAGAAAAGCCTACACTTCACGATAGCACACTTAACAAATGAGAAGCATAATGATTGACTATATAACTCGCCGACACCAAAGCAACAGCGTAAGTGAGGCGACCGTTGCCTGCACTAGTGTAAGTACAACGCAGCGGCGGCGCTACTATTTGTCCGTGGGCTGAGTGGGCTCACCTTGCATTCTCTCCCCCCTAGAACTGATAAAAGTACATGTAAATGGTAGTATGTGACCCATATATTCGCTTTTTCCATGATACCATTGAAAATATAGGGACGCAATGCTTTCCTAAGGCACTGAAGTGGGGCGTGACTCTCAATTTTACTAGAGATATTTAGGGGTGGAGGGCACAAAAATTGACATAACTCTCGACTGGGAGGTCTTAAAAAAGTGAATAATCTATCAAAACATTTGTTTTGAACAACTCTACAGCCGGCACATACTTCTTTTCAAATTATGCTCATAATTAGGTCAACAGAGGTCAAAAGGTCACCGATTTTTGTGAATATTCTCTGAAACTGGGAACCATTCTGCTAGGAGCCTACAGTAAGTTGAAAGGACATCCCATTGCATACTTAGCGCACTAGAATACAATAATTTTTTAAACTGATGAATCTGTGATGAATAAAAAAGGTCTAAGTTTGAAAATGCACATAAAATCCTGAATTTTGTGGCGGTGAAGTTATAAATGTTTATGAGCCACATATGCTGCAATAATTTAGCACCCATCACGAGCTTGAAACTCTGTTAATTATTTCAAATTGTTAGATGCCTAATATACCGATACCCTATAGCTACTATACAAATTAGCTTCACGCTATGGGTTTAGAAATTTATAAGTCGCATTCCTGGCACATAGTTAATTCAATCATCCGACAACCAATGTCAGGGCATGTATGAGTCATTCACTGAATAAAATCTTCTTCAAGTCAGTGTTTTTAGTTCTGAAGCTCCATCTGTCAATAGAGACACAAAACAAACTCGGTAGTGACATCAATTGCCACTCGGGTGCATTACACAAGAACAAAAGCCAAGCATGAACATGGAGATTGTTGTTGAATCAAACGACAGTCACTCCTATTACTCATTTCCTACATGATATTTAACAGTCCATTCAGTGAATCAGTACATAAACATTGACTGCTTTAGGTATGTAACACTTTCCGCCGGTTAGGTATATTGCATGAGAACTCACTTATCATGACAGTTAAGTATTCAACACATTTTGTGTACAGGGCAAACAGTAAGCACTGTAGGTACAGTATATACCAAATGTACGTACTAGTGTAAGTATGCCTATGTATTGGAGTAAACTAGCCAAGTACTTTGTATGACTTTTGTATGCCTACAAATCTGCGTATGCCTACTCACAATGTATTAGAGTGTTTCGTTCATTCACTAATTATTTATATGGTTCAGCATATGCCAACATAACTAAATCAGTGGAATAACTTTCCATGTGCCTTTGGTAGGTGACGTTGCTTTGTATACATGATTAATTACGGAAAATGCTTGCCATAGCAATGGCTTTTATAGGGCCCAATTATCAAACACGATTCGCTAGGAAAATGCACTTGGGTGGACTCGAGTCTACCCAAGTGCATTTTCCTAGCGAATCGTGTTTGATAATTGGGCCCTATAAAAGCCAGGGCTATGGCAAGCATTTTCCGTAATTAATCATGTACAAAGCAACGTCACCTACCAAAGGCACATGGAAAGTCATTCCACTGATTTAGTTATGTTGGCATATGCTGAACCATAGAAATGTTATTATGGACGGTGACTGCTACTTCCCATCTCTGCTTATTTCAGGTAGCCTGACATCAAAAGAACGCCGAAAAGAAAAAGAAAGATAACACTATTAAAGCCCTTTCATGGTTGCTTCCAAGTATCAAACCCAAGAGCGATCACGTCGTTTCCCAAACGAAATATGGGGCCACCGCGGCGCCGTCCAGCAACTAAATTACAGTTTTAGCTCTTGTGTCGGCACTGAGTTTTGACAGAGAATTGGTGAATTCAGCTGATAATTGCAGTACGTCGTACGTCTGCTTATTTGTGATCGATGTATGATCAATGAAGAATTATCAACACAAGTTCATTTTTTGGCAGCCAGATACACTAGCAATAATATGAATTAGCAATACTACTAATGATGCAATAATGATCATAATAATAATAACAACAAAACCAAAAATTCTAGACAGATCATTACGAGCGATGTTCTGTACAGTTTCTCAGTCTCAGTGATAGTAATTAATAATCTGATGATGAATAATACAAAAGCTGGCGGGCACAGTCTGGCATATGATGAAGAATCAATAGAGCGAATAGAGCTGTAAAGCGAAGTCTTGCTGATCAGAAAAAAAGAATCATATTAAAGAAGAATATGATTGATAATTCAGCCCCTGAGATGGTTACCACGCAACGAATTCAAAACATTTCTCGTGTTGCACTTCTCTAGCGAAGTAACCTAAAATCAAATAACATAAACAACACAAGATGCGCCATCGTACGTTTGTAGAGTTCTACACAAAGACGTTCACGTCATCGTAATGTATTTGGTCCGCAATTGATGATTTCGGGTTCCACAACCGCACTTCGGGGCCCACGGAATTTTTATACAGTTTTGAATTTAAATTCCGGATTCGGTAATTGCTAGCAAAGTTTTCTGAAAAAAGTACACATTTATAAAAAAATAATAAATCAGTAATTTTATTTTTGAGTGATATCTGCTTCATCTCAGCTCCTGAAAGATATAATCTTGAATCGATGTATAAAGTAATCCTTGTGCGCCGGAAGCAAAAATTGATAGGATAACAGAGAGAGGTTGAACTATCTAGAAAGTAGTAAAAACATTAATATTAGTGTCTCTAATAATTGTTTTTATTAAACAGCACTAGCCTAACACAAATATTTGCTTTAGCCCTAAACGACATCCCTTTATCGCTAATTTTCGTTCACCGTATTCTACAGCAGATACCATTATGCATCCGGCACACCGATCCCGTGATGTGACCTAACCGATAGCTGATGTCAGCCATCAAACCTAAGATATGGGTGGTGACGGCTATTGCTCCGAAAATTATGTTTTTTTTTTTAATTTCGCTGTTGGTGGTTACGTGTTAATTTAAGCTGTTAGCACTACTTTGCTGACGAAAGTTAGTTTCTCTTATGCACTGAGCAAACTTGATAAAAAGATGTTTCGGAATTTGGGGATAAATTATTCCTCGATCGCGGATTTAATTCAAATTAATGGGAAATTCCGGAATCGATTATGGTAGTTCACCATCGGAGACTAGAAATTTACTACACCCATCACTGTTTACAGTTTTATTTACATATTTGTATCTCTGGTGTGACGCTATTCATAATATTAATATGCCAAAAGAGGGGGGGGGGGTTGGAGATATAGGCGATGTAAAAATACAGGCGAAAATTAAACCAAGTTTTCTCCCTGAAATTGCATGCACTTCGATCCTCCTCTGCGTTGGGATACAGGCAGTGAAGATACCTGAAGTTTCTCTGAAAAATCTTATGGAAACTAAATTTTACTTTTAACCCACATCAAACTTAAATGCTCTTAGGTCACGATGGGCATATTGAGTAGATGACCAGCAAAACAAAATGGAAGCGTTTCAGCGTGTCAGAGGAGCAGGCAAAACAGCAATAATTTTTTTTACCTAGCATTCATGATGCGTAACATCTTTAATATACGTACTGATGCAGGGATTTTAAATATATGTATGTGAAAAAAGGCTGAAATTTTGATTTAGTAGGTAATACATGGGTGCTTGATAATAAACACCCATTTTTCATGTCACCCACAGGAAATACGAGTTGTGTTGCTCAGCTGCACTGACACCGAAAATACTTTACAATTATGATAATTTGAGCTGGCCATTCTGGCGCATCCTTCAAAAGTAATTTGTAGCGAAAGCACGGTAACTGAAGTGTCACTACAAATTCCTCATCGTCAGTGTTAACGACACCGGTACCGTACTCGCGCCATGAAGACTATGCTTCTGAAAATCAATCAACCTCGGCCGTTGTACGGAGGGTAACAGTAGCTCTAAAGCAGTCAACATAATGGACTTCACTGCAACACACGTAAGAGATGCTCTTTGCATAAGTGATATAAACCATTGACTTGAGAGAAATTGTGAACAGGATACATGCCTTTCCTCCGCCAAGCATGTACACAGGTGTAGCTAAGAAGACCGAACATCAAGAAAAAAGAAGGGAGCTGCAGCAGATCGAGAGCAATGAGGAACCGTATACCTTTGATGATTCTTCGGACGAGGTCCAGGTGACGTTATGCACGAAACCTATCTCGTGCAGAGGTGATGCTGCAGTCCGTGACCAGCGCGGTGACTAACAGCGAGTTATCCCCATAGTTCACGTAGCCGCTTACAGCAGGTTTAGCTGGCACTTTCAGTATTATTTATTTATTTAACATTTAGTTCTTCCCAGGCGGGAGGTGTTCTTGGATTATTATACTACAGCTTACATTAAAAAAAAATTGTGTGTACGTTAATTTGTTAGAAATATTACAGCTATATATTCACAACCTAATCTACATGGCTTAGTGCCATCACATACCAAGCGAGTTAACTGGACTGGCTCCGCAATAGAGCTACCTAACAATC
>LQNS02001578.1:1641922-1663493 GCA_001587735.2 Parhyale hawaiensis | reverse complement strand
TTAGTCATGTGATGTCCACTGCGCGGGGGTTCAAATATTAAAACAAATCCACTAACTAGAAGCATTTTCTTCTGTAGAATTAAAACTAAGCGAAGAAACCATCTCTACTTCCCACAACTGGAGTTGGAGCCCTGGAGTAAGTCATTTTCTTAGCCTGGGGGTATTCCATTAGTATTACAAGCGGTACCAGTGGAAATTCCACTGTTAGTTAAGATTCTCACTTTTTAAATGAAGCAATCTTAACCTATGCTACTGTAAGTCACTTTTGATCTACCTAATGCAGTTCCTCAACCTTACCTAACCTACCCCATAAACAGCGCCTGTCCCTTAATCCTTACAAACTGCGTCTATCCTCAAGTCTGCTGCACACGAGAGTCGAAACATGGGAACGTTTCTCCCTATCTTTAACATTACGCTGCTGTCTATGTAGCTTCGACTTGCATAATATTATTGCATTAAAAACTCCTTAAACTCCGAGCCGCGGCAGCTATTGCGCTAGAGCGAGGGTCCCTTGTTCAGTTTAGACTCCCTCTCTCTGAATTTTCATTAAATTTCAATTCGCAACTGTACAAACTTGGGATAGATTTTTCTTAACAGATTGAACCGTTATCACGCGCACAGAAACATCTGTTCCAAGAACGTGAAGCGCTTCCCTGCTCCGAGTCATATGCAGCAGGCTTAACGTCGCCCGTGTATGCCAACTCACCTTACCCAACCTATATTGACACTATCACCGGTGGATCTCGCAGATGTTTTACCAGCAGAATTTTTGCCCTTGTGTATCGTGACAGAGACATTGTTGGGAACCCAGAATTCCAACTACCTTTATGGGATGCAAGGTGGGATCAAAGGAACAAATCAAGTCGTTCTTCATACAAATAGAATAATATATTCAACTAGAGCACTCTATAAGAGTGCATTCCTCCGCCAAGCAAGGTAAGGGTTACGAAAAATTAAAACTAGTTCGGAGACTATGATTTTCTTTGTATCAACACCAAAATCTAATCATTTGTGTCCTTCAATAGTGTTAACGGCTTCAGTAATTTTTTTATAGATCCGTTTATAACTTTTTGAGTTACGCTGCTAACAAAAAAACATTATGACAAACATGAATCAAACATACAAACGAACAACCGATCTGCACCAAAATTTGATCATTCGTGCCTTTTAACATTACTAAGAAATCCAATTACATTCATAAAGATCCATTCATTGTTTTTTTGGCGTTATTGTGCTAACAAGCATATAACTAAAAACAGTGACAAACGAACGAACAAACAAACGGATCGTTACAAAAATTTGGTCATTCATTCTTCATACGATATCTAACAACTCGTGTAAATTTTATAAAAATCCGTCTATAACTTTGTAGGCTATAGCATTGAGAAAAATGAGGCAGACATACAAACAAACGAATGGATGGACGGATCTTCACCAAAAGTTAATCATCCGTTCCTCTTAACATATCTAATAAGCCTTGCAATTTTCGTCAAAATCGGTGTATTTTAAATTATCTTGATGACAGACAAACAGGCAGATTCACAGACAGACTCACAAACAGACAAATCCGACGAAAACATAACCTCATTGGCGGAGGTAATTATCACGAAACATTATCAGCCTCAAATCATGTAGCAACTTGACACAATTAATCAGATATCAAGCTTGGCCGGACCAATGCATTTTCTATCATACGAACGGTCAGTATTCCACGTATACTTCAATACGATGCAGATAAGAAAATTCATGTAACAATATTCCAGTAGTTTAAGTAATTATATAGGAAAAATGAATTATAAAGCACAACAACGTTAATAAATATAGAAAATAATCTCAAGCGCCGCACCATATACACCTTTGCTGTGGGCATCAGAAGCAGAAAAAGTTAAGCAAGGAGTGCAGGTCAAACCTAAACTGCGGAACGGAAGACATGTATCTGGTAAAAACATGGCCAGTTCGTGTTTGCCGTAAATCCTCAACAACATAAAGACAACATAGGAACAAATATAGCAGTCTCACTCTTCGGTGCTACTTCTCTCATTGTTTTTCTTCAATATTTACACGCCTTCGCTAACCTTGTTTCTCATCGTCTGATGTGTATTTCATGATTTCACTTCTACTGAGTAACCCGTTGCTTTACACTTCATATGCGACAGCTTTTCAACAAAATACTGTGTTGCCGAAAGAACTCTTTCGGTCAGATAACGCGATTTCTTTCAACATCGCGATTTCAGTTCAAAAATGTTTTAGAATGAAGCAGTTCAGAAAAGCTCGCTTTCCACTGTATTCTGGCTAAGAATTCTCCCATATTTGGATCGTGAATATTACAAAAGGTGTATAAAAATCGGTGCGATATGTATGATACGTGTAAACTGAACTTCATGTCTTTGCTTCAAAAATGACAGAAAAATTCCTCCAGAGTGAGCGAATGAAGACGCTATCTAGTAATGAAAAGTGTAACGGGCAAACACATGGATGGACGGACCAAGGAGGTTCTGATAAGGAGGAACGCAGCCTCTCTACTTACACCCTACGGGAGAGTTTCGAGTAAACACTCCCCTTCAACTGGCTGAGTGTCATATCCAATCGGAGAGCGGCATTGCCTCACGCAACCTGCATAGGAAGGAGTCTTGAACTGAAACTTTTATAGCCATTAACCATCGACAAAATTCCGAGCGGATGGAAGTATGTAAAGGACACTATATGTTGCATACCATTTGATGATGAAAGTAACAGGGTGAGCACTGGGATACAAATCTTCAGATACGATTTTCTTGCAAAGATATTGAAAAACTGCCTGTCTGTATCTCCTTCGTCTTAGTGCATGAGAACAGTTCAGCCACTTCAAGGGCTGCAAACGCCAGCTTCGATCACGTGACAAAGCCATGTGTTTACTCGCCCATAGAGTGCTTGGACCTGCTCTTCCCATTAGAAGCTCCTTGGGACGGACAGACGGATGGAGCCTCAAGCAGAACGACAATAGGTATAAACTAGAGGGCCTGCGCTGTCAAAAATGACAGCGAGAAATTTGTCAGGACACTTTTGCACACACTATATTTTCGTTGCTAATATGCATATAAAGGAAAACGCTACGACGGCTAGGTAAAAATTGTCGTAAGTGATGAGTGCGATCCACTGAGCAGTACACTTTAATTCATTTCCACTTAGAATTTGCTATTCAATTCTGGTTGCCGCATCTGTTCAAAGATATCGATGACATGTCAAGAATTCAGCGCAAAACAAAGAAATTGATACCTCAGCTGCGAAACAAGCCGTACTAAGGTCGCCAACAAGAACTGGACCTGCTTTCTCTCAAGCAAAGACGACTCAGGGGCAACAAATAGAAGCATTCAAGTATTTGAATGGCTACAACGACGTACCTATAGCGGGACTTTTTGAGAGAGACTGTACTGATCGCTTGGAAATAAACGGTCAAAAACTCAGGCATAAACGTCGAAGAACGACCTTAAGCCAGCAGTTCATTCCATATTTCATGTTCAACTTTTGGAATAAACTCCCCTCCGACGTTGTCGGTGCGGAGACAGTCAACGTGTTTAAAAATCGAATTAGCAAATATTGGGAGAAACATCCTCTACAGCTAAGAACACCTCAAAATAAAAATAGGACCAAAATGGCTGTCCGTAACATTTATTAAAAGTTTACTTCCAGTTTACTAGTAAACTTTTAATAAATGTTACGGACAGCTATTTTGGTCGTACTTTTAATTTTCAGGCTTCGCAGAGGCAATACTGATAAGATTGAAGAACACCTCCTCCAGGAGTAAAAAATCTTAACGGCCAAAGCCTCAGAGGCGACATTAATTCATAATCTTTCCTCTTGTGCCCAACTAGCTAGACGTCTCTAAGCTCCGCAGATCAGCTGCCATAAATGGTGATGCTTGCGTGCATGGTCGCCTCTTTGGCTAAGAGTCTTCACCATTTTTCTGTTTTTTTTTCCGTCATCTACCGGTACATCCTACTGACATAAGGGCAATATCTCATAGAGGCCGGGGAGTAAGTCTTAGTCTCTCTCTGGGAATAGGCCTGTTTGTCCGTCTACTGCCGCCTATACAATCTAAGTAAAATTGCTATTTATATTCCCGAGGAATCTTCAATGTGATAACTCTAGATGAGAAGAATTAGAAAAGTAATGAGTAAAAGAGTAGGTTGCGAGATTATAATGCATATTTGAATACTATGAAGAACAGAACACAGGCAGAGGGGAAAAATCATAGTTACTGAAAAGAAGATAGGTACAGCATCACGAAGTAAATACACAAACTGCCAATTTTAAAATTGTGGAGTATAGCGAGAATGCGCAGGCGGTAAAAAAAAAGCATTGCTAGCTTTGTATGAGGCACATGCTAGCAGACTGATACGGAAGCTGGAGCTGGGACCAAGGAGATTCTAATGGGAGGAGCAAACCCAAGCACTCTCTGGGCGAGTAAACACATGGCTTTGTCACGTGATCGAAGCTGTCGTTTGGAGTCCTTAAAGTGGCTGAAGTTGCAGTGGTCAGCACATATAATTAAGGAAGATATTGACAGGCAGTTCACAATCGTGTCTGAATATTTATATGCAAGTGATCACCCAATTACTTTCATCATCAGATGGTGCATAGGATACAAGTTTCCTTTACGTAGTTAAATCCGCTCAGAATTTCGTCGATGGTGAATGGCTATAGCAATGCCGCTCTCCGATTGGATAAGCCACTCAGCCAGTTTAAGGGAAAAGTTTACTGGCTAAGCTCCCGTAGGATAAATAGAGAGGGTGCGCTCCTCTCTATTAGAACCTCCTTGGCTGGGACTAAGGTATATAAAATTGGGATTTAAAAATCGGTACGGTATGTATGGTACGTGGAAACTGAACTTCATGTCTTAGCTTCAAAAATAACTGAAAATTTATTCCAGAGCAAGCGAAAGAAGACGCTATCTAGTACACTAAGTCTTATCAGTACACTTATTATACTATTGAAACAAGATGCGGTTGAAGCAAAAGCTCCAGATGAGGTACCATAGAGCCATTAGCGAGAAGCATAACAGCGTTGTACGCCGCTCCATTCAGGGCTACAATTGAAACGAAAGCGATACTTTACAATCAGTACGGCATCATTCGACATTGATTTTAACTAGTAACTTACTAAGGTATACATCGTAAAAGTTTTGCCCAAAGGTACTGCAAAATTTCCCTACATAAATTTGCTTCATATTTTCTCAATGACGAACATATTATTGCACCTGATAATTCTTTAAAATTAATATTAGCACTAATTATACCGCCATTTTCAGCAGCACCACTAAAAACAATCAGTTTGGGTACATTCAAAGGCTAACCACGGAATATGTGAGGTGAAATTCACGATTTGCTTGAGTTAATACTCAAGTAATAACCGTAAGCACCTATAACCAGCCAACGACCTCAATATGCTATCATATCGACGGAGCCGCGCATCATCATGAGTTAAACGAGAACATGATACAGTGATATTTAGTAAAAACGACGTCCCGTCTGGTAAAATTGCATACCCTGAATGATCTTCAAAAACAATTATAACTATCATGCAAACTTTGGCAGACGAGCAAAACCACATGAACACTACTAATAGTAAACGCCAGAATTCAAATTATATTAAGGTTAAACTGATGGGTGAGCCCGTGACGGCTTTCTGCGAGAGCCTTGTATTACCGAAATACTAAAGAACGCGTTTCATTGCACTTGATTAAAATACTGAAAGACTTATGAGTAGCGTAGTCTTGCAAATCTTGGCATATAGAGGAGTACATGACATGCGCCTAAAATGTCTTTCAAGATGGTCCCATAAATTCTAGACGAGGTTCATGTCTGGAGAATTAGCGGACCATTCTAGGTCCCTTACCTAGCCAAAATGGTTTTCATGCCTATCATGACTGATCTAACCCGATTTATAGGGCAGTTATCGCCGTGGAAGATTGGCAAAGGAGCAGTTCGATCGTAATGCAGATACTGTGCACTCAACAAATTAAGGTAGCCTTCCTGCTTCAGTATGATGACTATTTCAACCAAAGGGCCCACTTCCTAGTAATTAAAACCGTCCCATAACATGATAGACCCACCACCTGCTTCTATCGCACCAAGCACCCGTGCTTTGTAGGAGGATTCTTGTGGTCGTCGGTGAATACGACGGCGAGCATCGTTTACATAGAAACAGAATTGTGAGTCATCTGACCAGATGGCAGCACTTCTCCAGTACTCGACAGTCCAATGTGCACGTGGTCTGGCCCATTTCAGACGAGAGGTTCTGCGGGCTGCTGTTAACATTGATATCTATCACATGTTTCCTACAAAGAGTCCGCTCAGAATAAGCAGGAGGAGGGCCGTCATGGACGTTTTGCAACAATTCCATCCCTATTGCAAAGCGATTTCGGTCAAAAACTCGTGAAATACGACGCTGGTCCCTATAGCTTTGTATGTATATATATATATTTTTTGTGACCGCAATTACGCCTAGCATTGCCCTTTGAACCCAATCGTTTCCGCTGAATTATGATTCGTAAAATATAGTACAGTGTGGAAACCAGCAAACCCCGCAACTTACTTTACTGGATGTCCCATAGATCGACCAAAAGCATTTATTCTTTCTGCCACTCCGTGACAATTGGACCATATTGCAGAAGTATAAATTTGGAATACATTTAGCAGAAATCACTGAAGCGTAGAGAAACCGATTTTACCGGTGTAGTAGACGCAGTAATTCTATATTGAATCTTCTTGGGTGCGAAAATTTTGTTCTGCTGAAGCTATGTGTATTCTGGATACGCAGCAGAAATGAAATTCAGCGATGTTACAGAACTTACTAATTCAGGTACTGTTGCTGAGGACATACTGCGAACATGTACTGGTCATATTTGTACCCCGTACACCGTACATGTTTTCCGTTCCGCAGTTTAGGTCTCACTGCACACCTTGCTAAACTCATTCTGTTCTGATGCCCCCAGCAAATGTCCAGCTAGTTATGAATTATTGTGCTAACAAGTAATAAATTAAAAACAGTGGCAAACAAACGAACAAACAGTTCTTTGAAAATGGTAATTTACTCTTTGTGATATACCTAATAACTCGTATAAGTTTTGCAAAAGTAAGTCCATGGGGCAGACAAACAATCAAACAAACGGAAGAATGGATCTTCATCAAAAGTAAATACAGTAGTTAATCTGTTCCTCCTAACATACTTAACGATCCCTGTAAATTACGTCAAAATCCGTCAGTAGCTTCTTGAGTTATCTTGTTGACAGACCGGCAAACACACAAATAGACAGACAATTCCGACGAAAACATGACCTCCTTGGCGGAGGTAATAATAACAATAAGGAAAAGAAAAATAAGAAGAAAAAGCTTGAGACAGGCTGGGAAGGAGATTGTGGCTGATACTGTCAGAAATAGAGAGCATTGTACTGGAGAGGCAAATTCCGTTCACCCACAAATAATTATTTATTCAAAATGTGACCATGTTCATCAGTGTTGACTTATGGTGCGCACGATAGTTAGGTCAACTTCGTTCGCTCAGTCCCTGGGCGCGGCAAAGCAATGGGCAGCAGATCCAGGCGCTGTGGGAAGCCAGCACCGCTCCGCAGCCCAAAGTGCGTTCTTCCCCGCACCAAACCATGCAATTCTGGTAAAAAAAAGGTTATTTTGTTAATAAGTTGTTAGCTGGTTCAAAGATAATTGCCCATGTAACTCTGCTATAATGATTTATTAAGAGAAAAGAGCCGAGTTATTCGATGAATATTAGTACTACGGCGGCAATAAAAATTAGAAGATAATTATTTAATGTGCCTTATCTAAAAGGGAACGCAGCGCTACTTTATATTGTCGGTGATTTATGTAATCTAATTTAGAATTTATAACATGAACCGTAAATGCGGTTTTGCTAATGCAGCCCATTCGAGAAAATACGAAACTTTGTATATTCGCACAATACTGAATAATCTTCTAAATAGTTATGGGTAAGTATCTTTAAGAGTTTTGAACTTTGTTATTCATTCGTAGCCACCCAGAGTACACGTATGAAATCCTGCGACCTTATGCTAGGGCATCAAAGAGGTGCCATTCCGGCAGAACCCAACTGGAGCTTAGGAAGACTACGCATATTTAGAAAGGTCACGCAAGACTTTGAGAAATTAGCCTCAAGATAGTACACCGTTAACTCAGAACCACCGTTAATTTAGATCCACCGTTACTTTAGAATTCCATCAATTAGATATTACACTTTAAGGAAGAGCTGAAGCTCGACCGCCTTAGTAGAATACTTAGATCGTTTTTCGATAATTCGTAGTTTAGGTTTTATTTAGTGAATATAATTAATGATAGATGTATGGCTTATGCCTTAAGTGACCGAAATGGAAAAAGAATTTAATCGAATTTAAGATTCGTTGGGTACACAAGGTTGGAGGTCGCTACGCATCAGGTTACCTATACGCCTACAAGTAACTGCAACTTACATAGCGATCCTCTGTGTAGCGGGACAACAGGCTGTGCAGAACCAGTGGTAGAGTCGGTCGGCTAGACGATCTTAAGCGGCCATCATCTTCGCATCCATCAGAAGCGGAAGAATGGCCATCCCCAGTCAAACTCTTCAAATTATCCCTGGTAGCCGAGAGCGCTAGGCATTCACGGCAGAGTCCGAAATAGCCGCTAGAATGCAGGGGATGGGAAGCAGCGCGTCCTCTCGGTCTAAGGACA
Organism: Parhyale hawaiensis; assembly: GCA_001587735.2. Lineage (NCBI taxonomy): Eukaryota > Metazoa > Arthropoda > Malacostraca > Amphipoda > Hyalidae > Parhyale > Parhyale hawaiensis. The sequence continues at coordinate 1,654,776 of LQNS02001578.1, read as the reverse complement.
TCCACCAGGTCGATGCTGCGCCGCTGAGCTCTAGGACGAGACTGTTTTCTTTTATTAGCAGGAGGCCTGATCATGGTTACTAGAGGGTGTCGGTTTTTATAGTGTTTCTGGTTTTTGTTATGGCTACGAGCGAATACAAGCACACTGAGGCGCAACGACCTGCTATATTTTCTACAGATACTTGAACTGAGGCTGAGACTGATGCAGAGACTGAGAGTAAAATTGAGGCTGAGGCTAGGACTGAGGCTGGGACTGAGATTGAGACAGGCTGACACTGAGATTGAGACTGAGGGCGATACTGAAACTGAGCCTGGGGCTGAAACTGAAACCGGGGCTGAGACTGAGGCTGGGATTGAGGCTGAGGCTGATATTGAGGCTGAGGCTGATACAAAGTCTGAGGCTGAAATTAAAGCCCATACTGACGCTGGGACTGAGGTTGATACTGAGACTAAAGCTGGGACTGAGATTAAGGCTGAAAATGAGACTGGGGCTGGAAATGAGACTGAGGCTGAAATTGAGACTGATGCTGATACTGAGGCTGGGACTGAAATTGAAAAACTGAGGTTGGAGCAGAGGTTAATATTGAGGCTGATGCTATACTAAAACTGGGACTAAGTTAGTTTTGGAAATTTTTCCCGTTGTTGGCATGCTGGGATGATAACCCCCATTTTCAAAGGACCAGTGTCGCCCAATGTCGCTAACTACCAATCTATTACGCTGAAGCCCGTTTTGTGGGAATTCGAAAAAATGGAGATTTGTGAGCTAGGTCGCTTTGCTGAGGCTACAGGATTGCTGCATGCTAGTCAGTTGTGTACAGAACGGGTTTGGGTAGTTGTGACGCATTCTTGTCGGTGTCACACTATTTACAGTCAGCGCTGGATTGTAGTTCGGCGCCATGCTTTGTACAGTTGGACTTCGGTCGATAGGGAAAGTCAGCCACAGGGGTCTACTGTACAAGTAGGAGTCGTTTGGTGTGGGTGCTAAAGTCTGTCACTCATTCGTGATTTTGCTTCTAAGCGAACGCAAAGTGTGTCTGTTGACGGCTTTCTGAGTGCATCAGTCGCAGTGGACTATGGCGTCTCTCAGAGTACTGTACTTGGTCCGCAGCTCTTTGTTTCGTACACAAGTGACATGCTCTCTTCGCGAGAGAACACGATAATCAACTATGCTACTATGCTGACGATTCCACTTTGATAGCAGTGCCCAGTCTCTAAATAAGGACCTGATGCGCATGAGTGCAAGGCGTTCAGCCTGGAGTATGAAGTTGAATACCAGCAAGACTAAATCTATGATTGCCAGTCGGCCTCGAACTCCTACCGCAGCATCCACCTCTGAAGATAGATGTCACTTTGCTCCAAGGCTCTAGCTCCTTGGGCAGTGCTATCGCCATAGTACACCTGACTGCTGGGAGTATAAAAGGCCGCAGCGTTGCAGTCAAACCAGCCATGGCAGTCTCGACCATCATTCCTTTAGGTCGTTGTCAGCCATAGCTGTCGTCTCTACCTGCGTTCCCTTAGGTCGTTCATAGCCATTCTAGTCACGACCAGCGTTCTCTTTGGTTGTAGTTAGCCAATACATACTAGACCTCACACCCACAGGTCATAGTTAACCATTTGACGCCTTACCAGTGATGCTAGTTCTCATATAGAGACTACCTCTCTTCAAGTTTCATACCTGCCAGTGATTGTCAATGTCAGGATTCCCCTCTGCATCTGACACTAATACGTATCACCTGAGTCAACAAGTATATGAATAGTAGTATCCGGAGTATCCCTCATCCACTAAGGTAACCTATTACGGAATTCCACGACATCCGAGTATCAGCACGAGACCAGAGTAATAGTTGTACCCACCAGTGCACGCGGAATTGCCTGATACACATATATAGAGAAGAGATATTTCCAGCGTATGCAATGGTGGCACAACCTATCTTGTTGTCACAGGAGATTCTCGGTGTTGGCTTCGATGAGAAGCCTACTTTTGAACCGCAAATTAGGCGACGCATTTCACGTACTTTCAGTAAAATTGGCTTCAGCGGAAGGTAAATTTTGTGTTTGGTGACAAAGATATAGTGCGCACATGCTTTCATGATTTTTTGCTGTCTGTGTTGAAGTATTGATCACCGGTCTTGACTTCAGCTACTGACAGTCACTAGCGTCGACTGGAGATACTTGTTAGTTCAGCAAGCAGGCTGTGCTCTGAGAGTGATTTGGTGAATTCTGTCGCATAGGAGAGAGGCGGCCGGACTCTACCTTGTAAAGGTGTAAAGCGAGAGACATTTGTTATATTTTTCTGTCCCTGCCCTTATTGTCTTTAGGAGTATTGCCAGTGCTGCGGTTGGAGAGCATTCGTGCAATTTGGAGACTGTTAGGCACCGAACGTGTCTGTTCAGTTAGTGTTGCTTGCCCTGGTCTGTTTCTGTTTGGAATTCATTGCCGGCATCGATTTTCGATCGTGTTGGCCTGCAGACGTGTAGGTCAGTTGCTAATGGCTTCCCAAAGGATTTTCCGAAGCAGCATTTCGGGCTTCTCGGTGTTGCATAATGCTTCACTTGAGTAGCACTACCTGTCCGTAGTGGCTCAAGCGTAAGGTTTTAAAAATAATAATAATAGAGACTGACCCTGGAACTGATGCTAATATTGAGACTGATGCTGAAGCTGGGACTGACATAGAGACTGACGCCTCGGACTGAAAATAAGGCTGGAGATGAGGCTGAGACAGAGATTGAGGCAGAGACTGAAATTGAGATCGAGGCGTAGGTGCCGTGGCTAATAAATAAACTACGACCGACTTATCTTTATTGCAGGAAGAATATTTCAAGACGGCACCCAGTTAAGCTGGTGTTATCTTCTCGCGGTCATTTGTTTTATCTAATGTTAAAATTAATGTATTCCAGATCCTGGGCGATAAATGGGTACAGTCAGCCAACAACTTAAGCTTAGAGAGGGAGTTAGCTAACTCGGGCGGTAAGCTTATCATACAATTGAGACAAGAAGCAGCTAAAGCGAAAGCTCCAAATGAGGTACCTGAGTGTCATTAGAGAGATGAAATAATGCCAGCACTGTGTGGTACGCCGTTGAGGGAACAGTGCGCAGCTCCACGGGATCATTTGAAATGAAGACAAAACTTTGCTATCGGGACGGCCTCATTCGACGTTAATCTTAGCTAACAACGTAGTGCAGTATATATACATCGTAATAGAATCGCCAGATGTACTGCGAAATTTCACTCGCAAATTTCCCTCACATTTTGTAAATAAATAGGATTATTGTACTTGATAGTTTTTTATAATATTAGCACTAGATAAACCTGTTCATATCCGCAAAGCCAGAAACAGTCATTAGTTTCGAGACGTTCATGGGGAAAATGACGAAAAATGAGAGGTGGAATTCAAGAGCTTCTCGTAAAAATCCCGAATATCATGATTTCGAAATTCTTTCATATCAACTCAGCAACCGATTGTAATAGCGAAATATACAGTGAAAACGTTGTCTAGTCTGGCAAACTCACTACCATGAATAATCCTCGGAAATATATTCAGCGCAAAAATGGCAGATCAGCACAGCCACGGGACTTGAAAAGAAAACTCAACACTCAAGCTGCATACATTTTACTGGCAAAACTCATAGTTCATCCACTGACGGCTGACTTGCGAGCAGCTTCCCAATCGGAAATTTATAGGCATTTTTCTTATGCTATCCGATACCGCTCCCTGTTTACTCGTAGACAGCCGCCAATTGTCTATAAATTTCCGATTGAGTTGTACTTAATTTCACTATGTACGTGTTTCGATTTGACTTCAGAAATTTTTCCCTCGAAAATTATGAGAAGTTATGTTCATCCAGTGCACTACTGTAATTCTTTGGGCAACGAAGTGTGCGAATACTTTACCTATCTTGATAATTTTTCGCATGATGTCAAGGTGACGTTATCCACGCTGCCCATCTTGTGCAAAGATGGTACGACATTCCGTAACCAGAATGAGGGCTAGTAGCGAGTTATCCCTTCATTGCATGCAGACGCTGACAGCTAGTTTGTCAGGCAGTTTCATGCAGTTAGTATGCTTCCACTGAATTTTAAATTCTTGCAACTTCAGTACCAGTGATATTTCGAATGTGACGTGGCATTTTGCTGAAAACCTGGCACCCCGGAAATCGAAACTATTAGCATACTTCGTGGCTATTGCATCACCACCATTTTCAAGTGAAATTCCCACTTCACAGTACGCTCTGAGTATCTGACAAAAATCCGCCCAATGACATTCATAACTAGAGCACTCTGAGAGCGCATGCCTCCGCCAAGCGAGGCAATGGTAGCAAAAAATTTATATTGGCTCTGAAACCACAATTTTCTTTGTATAAACTCCAAAATGTGATAATTTGTGCCTATTAACCCTATCCGTTACCAATATTTTTCAGTCGCTTGAGCGTCAAGACGGTACAAATTTGTACCGCCCACTTTAAATGCTTATAACTTTATTAATATCAGAGTTTTTTCTTCATAGTCTCAAAAAACTTTTATTCGAATATTCTTTCGCCTATTTAATTTAAACAAATAATGCCTCAGAGTAGATTTAAAGTCAATTAAATTCGAATATAAGAAAATATCTCTGGATAGCACAGGGTTCATATTCCGGCAGCACATCTGCCGCAATTTTCATACTTTCACAAGATGAACGTGCAATCGCATCTATTTTCCATTTCTAGCCTTGTTGCTGTCTTTTAGGGATAATTTTGGAAGTTTTTTTGTTTCAAAAGAAAATCTAGATGGAAATTTTATCATCTAATTTTCTGAAATATTTATATTTATCAATATATTTGGCTGTAATGTGTGGTTATATTAGAATTGTACTGACAGTCATGATCAATTAGGATAAGTCACGGAATTTTGGGCGCTGAATATCACTGGGAGCAGAACTGTGGACAAAAAACGATAGGGCGGTACAATTTTGTACCGTCGAGTAGCAGATAGGGTTAAGATCCGTTCATAACTTTTTGAGTTATACTGGTAAAAAACGTTGTGACAAACATGAGTAAAAAATACAAATGAACCAACCGATGTGTACCAAAATTTAATCGTTTATGTCTTTTAACATTACTAACAATCCCTATAAATTTCATAAAGATCCAATCATTGTTTTTTGAGTTATTGTGCTAACAAGCATAAAAATAAAAACAGTAACAAACACACGAACAAACAAACGGATCATTACCAGAATTTTGTCAATAACTTTTTGTTATATACCTAACAACTCATGTTAATTTCATAAAAATCCATCCATAATTTTTTGAGTTTTGACATTGAGAAAAATTAGGCAGACAAACAAAAACAAACGGATGGACATATCTTCACCAATAGGTAATCATCTGTTCCTCCTAACATACCTAACAATCCATGTAAATTTCGTCCAAATCGGTTCATAACTTTTTGAGTTATCTTGGTGACAGACAGACAAACACGACGAACACATAACCAGCTTGGCGGAGGTAATAATTCCTTCAAGAATTTGTCGGACAAATACGATCCTATAGCGCACGAATCTCCGCTGAAATGAGCACAGTTGAAGGCCCACCCGATGCCTGAGCGTCTCCGTCGTGTGTGGACCCTGCTGGAGTCTCTGGACTTCCGTGGGCCAAACGCAGGCAGTACGTTATCATAAGTGAATTAATTCACTTTGTTTGAAGGGAAATCCTAAGGAGAAGGGATAAGCACATGCGTATTAGAGGTAAGATGATTATCCTGAAAGAGTTAGCGAATAGTGGGAACATGCCAAAACATAAAAAAGCAGAGCATTCTGAGAGAGTACCTCAGCGAAGCAGGGCAACGGTTATGAAAATTTAAATTGGTTCTGAAACTATGATTTCCTTCTTAGTAGCACCAAAATGTAGTTGTCCGTGCCATTTCACAATAATACAAGTTTCTGTGATTTTCTTTAAGATCCGTTCACAATTTCTCGAGTTATGTTGCTGACAAACATTCTGACCAACAGCAGTCAAACACATAAACAAACTAACCAATCATCACCAAAATCTAATCATTTATGCCTATCAATATAACTTACAAGAATATTCCTGCAAATTTTATGAGGATCAATTCATAACTTTTTAAGTTATTTTATTAAATAAAGCGCAATGACAAACAGACGAAGGATTGGGCACCGAAATTATGCCTTCGAGGCTTGCATTGTTTGAAATTCCTGACACGCACTTTTGCTTTCCAACTTTAAACTGTTGAAAGTGTTAGAAGCAGCCCGGATAAAAAACTCTAATTTAAGGCATAAGATGGAATTGTGGAAGTCTCAAAGGTACCCGATTATAAAGGACAACACCTGAAACATGGACCGCAACAGTGCTTGACTCTTGGGTCCAAAGTGGCCTCTGACGCTGGCGGCCAAAATGGGATTTTCTCAATAGCTATTATGAACAAGCGCACAAGTGCGTCCCCGCCGTATCCAAGATACCTTCTACGGAAAAAATGTAGGGTACAATGGAATTTTTCTATTCAGTTTTAGATAGGAGGAAAAGAATAGTTCTTGTGAAAATCCCATTTTTTCGTTACCGACTTTTGGCCGCCAGCGTCAGACATAAGACGCTGGCCGTCTATGCCTGAAATTTAATTCAGAGGGTCAAAGCCATAACACATCCCTGAAATTTCGGCGAAGTCATACCCCGAACTCTTAATTTTGGCACTCAATCGAACGTACGTTACTTTACTTCAAGTTTGAACAAGTCATCGCATGAATTTCGATTAATGGAGTTTCGTTCACGTACCAAAGTTATGGGGGAAGATTCGTGAGTCTATTTTAGAACAAGATCAAGAGAGGAAATTACATGGATATTAAATTAAGCAAAAACCTATGAGAATTAAATAGTACTAGCAGTCGTATTCGTCGAAGTGTCACCTCCGAATAAGATTAATTAAAATTCCTTTTTGTCCTATTTTGTTTAGACATAGCGAGCCACTATACGACCAAGCGATAAACGCTATCTCTTAGTGTATTTGAGCTACATTCAGCGCTAGGAAGCTAATGTTCATTTACTTTTACTTAGATTGAGATTAAGTTTGAAAAACAAAAGGAAAACTACAGAGTATTCTGAGCGCGTAAACCTCCGCCAAGCAAGGCAGGGCAACGAAAAATTTAAATTGCTTCTGAAACCATGATTTTCTTCGTATCAGCTCCAAAATTTAATCAATTGTGCTTTTTGATAGTATCAAAAATTTCAGTAACTTTCTTGTAAACCGTTCATTACTTTTTGAGGTATGCTGCTAGCAAACATTGTGACAAACATAATCGAACACACAAACGGACCAACCAATGATCCCTAAAATTGAATCATTCATATCTTGTAACATTACTAACAACTTTTGAAAATTTCTAAAAGATCCATAACTATTTGAGTTAATGTGTTAACAAGCATAAAATCAAACGCAGCAACTAACAAACAAACGAAGAGACATATCTATATAAAAATTTGATCATTTGCCCATTGTATTATATGTACAGTGTATATACCTGATAACTCATGTAAATTTCATCAACATGCGTCCAAAACTTTCTGAGTTATGGCCTTGAGAAAAAAATAGGCATACAGACAAATAAACAGATGAACGGATTTTCACCAAAAGTTAATCATCAGTTACTGTTGTCATGCCTAACAATCCTTGTAAGTTTCGTAAAGATCGATCAATTCCTCACTTTTTGAGTAATCTTGGTGACAACAAAGAGACAAACACTACAAAAACATAACCTCCTTGGCGAACATAATCAGGAATAAATACCGCGTATCTCAAAATTATCCATAACAGATGGATATTCTGCGACTCAACTAAAGTAGATTTAGCTTTGCTACAAAAAATATATTCGAATTAAGATGTTACAGCCCAAGCCACACGGGCTCTGACGAATCGAAAGCAGTCCGCTAATCCAGATTCAGTTTACGACTCAATCCTGTTCATGGTTCAGATAAAAATAAAAACGATTGAAATCCGATAAAAGCGAGATGTATCGAAATGTTACAACAAAAACCGAAAGCGGGATGCAAACAATTTGCGTTGCAGTATTCCAAGTAAATAAAAAATTACCAACAGAGATTGTGTCGAATGACTTAGTATCAATCATCGGATGTGGATTGCTGCCAAATTTCGTTTCTAATTTTCATTTTGTTATCAGAGTTCCCTTACTGTAGCATCCTGTATAACTGGATTGGTTATATAATTTTGCATGCACAATGCATCACGGTGTAGAAGTGTTGGAGATTCTGCTGTTGCTGTGGATGTTCGGTGCAAAAGAATGCCTCGGGCACTTCCAGCTCAGCAGGCGCTGTCAAGTGAGCTCAACGGAACTGGTGGCCAATTCTGTGGCCAATGCGACCCACTCGATGAACTCGCTACTGCGCTGCCAGAGCTGGGCAGCGATGCAAGACTGGGCTCAAGTCGCCTGCTACAAGAAAACAACTGACGCCGACGGCACCTGCACACTTTGGGGTGAAGAAGCACTGAGCTACACTACCGTAGAAATGGACCCAAAGGATGTCGCAAAGTGCTGGATGAAAGTACCAGATAAAGGCGGTAAGTTACTGAAATGTTCACTGAATGTTTATGGCACATACGCTTTAATAAAGATCCTAGTGTTTAGTCCGAGGGTGTAACTTTTAATTGATAAAGGCCTACCCTTAGATTCTTGTTGAAATCTAGGTAGGAAATAAAGGCTTTGTACTATTAGACTGTCTGAAAAAGTCGGAGAGTACAAGCAATAGGCACATAAAATTTTTGGACACTAAAAAGCGGAATTATTGATAAAGCAAGTCATTTTATAAGAATCTATAAATTTTACGGATGCATATTCCTTTTGTCACGAAGGAATATCCAATGAATTCCGTAATAGGGTTTAGTGTCGGCAGGATAAATATTAGGGCGTTTAAAAAAAAAATAAAATTTGTTTGATTTTATGAGCAACCTCTCATTTCGTTTCTTTTCATCAGAAAACTATTTTAACAAAATTTCAGACTGTAAAGCCCACATCTTCATGTCGCGCAGAACCACAGAAAGTTTGCACCTCTACAGAACTCATGAAGGCATAACATGTTCACTCCTGTCTTGTACAACAGTGAGTTGTTCAGCCCTGTGAAGTGCGCACAACCGTTTAATTGTGTCTGTTTATAGTTATTTATTGAAATATGACATTTATCAATACATATGGAAGTATATATACTACTCCTACAACGAATTATTAAACACATCTTACATCAAATTAATTCGCATGTTTCTTGACTACACCATGTTAGGCAATCGACTATGGTCAAACCAGCGTAAGGAGTCCAATGGGCGTGTCTAAGAACGTAAAGCAACTTGGCCAAATCTCACTTAAGTGCGTGGTATAACTTGTCTCAAGCGATAAAATTATATTTTTATTTTAATACTCAAAGCGCATTAGTCAATATATTAGATTTGATACTGCTGCTTTCATTTCAGCCCCGCCCCTAAAGGACTACTAACGCTGGTTTGACTATAATATGTTTTCCGGTAGCATCTCCAAGAATATTATATTCACTGTATTTTGTATTCGTTATCATCATTATTATATATATTATAGTTAGTTTTCATAAGTAGTTCAATATTATGTGGTGCAAAACAGAATATGAGTCGTCATCGTCTGCTTCATCAAGTCTCCTAGATCAAAGTCCATGGAGATCTCCAGTCAAGAAATCTTACAGAGGTAGGAAAGCAGGCGACATTAATGCAGAAGTCGCCGCAGCTTTTGATTGAAGCCAGGTAAGCTGTCGAGGAGCAGAGACGGCACTTGCCCCCATCGCCTCCGCCCTGGGGTAAAGCGTGGAAGAACAGAGTCTAAGTGCTGCTAGCATAATCCACAGACATCGCAGTAAATATCGTAAAGAAAAAGCCGTCGAAATCAAGGAGTCTTTCTCTCCAACAGTTCCCCTGACTGTCCATCTGGATGGGAAGTTGCTGCTCGCACTAACTAATGGGAAAGGGTGAATCGCCTTCCTATTCTTGTTTCTGAAGGAGTTCCAAAGCTGCTTGCTGCTCCGTCAACCGATTGTAACGTTGAGCTGACAGCCACCACAATTATTAGCGTCATCAAGGAATGGAACCTTCAAGAGAGGATTGCAGCTATTTGCTTCGACACGACTGTCACTTACACAGTACACACGTTCCAAAGGCGGTGCCTGTCTGCGTCTGTAGCAGATCCTTGGACGTGATCTCTTGAATCTACATAGCTTGTCGACGTTATGTTTTGGAGCTTCTACTAGAAGCGGTATTCTCTACATTGGTTCCACAAGTGTCACGGGGCCCTGATATCACCATTTTCAGCAATTCAGAGTTTCGGCCTTTTGTGGAGAAAACAGACATTCGGAAAGCTAAAGATTCAATTTGAAGTACATCGTGGGACACTGATGTCTTCGATTTTTGCCAAAATCATCCGCACTTTTGTCATCCACACAACTACAGAGAGCTCTTTGAGTTGGTCATTGTCTTTCTCGGAGGGGCACCACACGGCTGCCAAAGCACCACTTTTCGGAAACGCAAGGCTGTGCATTGAGCACGATGAATGGCGCGGGTCATACGTAGATGGCTTGAATATGTGGATCCTTTATCCCAGTTTTCTCAGCCTCGTCTACAAAGACCCTCGCCTTCCTTTGTAGCACGATCGGACATTCTGGAGAATCTGAGTGACTTCTGCATTTTTCTTGCCAAGCATTACCATCGTGCCTGGTTCTTGGCACGTTCAGCAGTTAGTACTTCCCATTACAACGATATCATCATTTCAACTTTCTGCAAGAGGAAGACAACGAGATTGTCAGGAAGGCATGGACCAAGACGCTGGCACGCCAACTCTGGTATCTGTCAGAGATTAACGTGTGAATGGCCCCCTTTGGTGAAGAACTGTCTCGTTATGAGGAGTTATTTGTCGCAAACATGAAGGCGATTGATGGATCCAAAGAAACTTTTCCCTGTCTTAGGGCTCTCCCTAATGGAATAAAAGAAAAGACCGTGTCCTCTTTCGCAACAAAAAATACCAAGAGATTCTTTGAGCTCATGAACATTGCCACAAGTTTTCTCACGAGGACCCGGCAAATTGGAAAGATAATACTTCCCAGCGTGCTGGTCTGCAACGAGTTGAGGGGCTAGTTGTGGCCAACAATGCATCGGAGCACGGAGTGGTTCTGGTCCAGGAATTCATGAAGACTGGGAGGACCAAGGCAGACAACCAACTGCAGTTTTTTCTTCATGTAGTCAAAGCCCACCGCAAGGAGTTACCCCTTCCGACCAAGTGCTGCCTCATGAGAAACCTGGAATGAATTGCGCGATATGATACCATTAGCCGATGATCTTGTAATTCTCACTTGGTTTTTAGCTAAAAGGAACATAATAAAAGATTGCTCATAATTTTCAGGCGAATTTAAATTTTTACCCCTGTAACTGTGCAACACCCAACTATATGTATATATATTTCGATACGGTCTATTAAATGGCCAACAATATTCCTATGCTGCCTGCTAAGTGGCTGGCGTCTCGATTGAGGTACTGAAAATCGAGGCCGTCTAACGATCTTTTAGCTTCAAATAGCGAAAAAAGTATTAAAAACATCATAGAATTTCGCACGTTTGCTCTCATTGTGAAGGAAAATAAGTCTACGTTGGAACGCACGCCCAGTTCTTGACATAAAATGTACAAAATTTTGTTATGCTGCAACCCACCACCACCATCACCCTAGTACAGCACCCCTTCTAATGAGCTCTTACCCCGCCAACCTTGCAGGTTAGGAGGCAAGACTGGTTCTGCTAGTGTCCTAAGGACGTTTAATACATAGTAAACCCATATAGATACCTATATATACTTAGGATATTAACAGAACCAGTCCTTGCCGCCAACCTACAAGGTTCTCGGAGGGGATGTACCTCTATCAGGCACTGCAAGATAACGTCAGGATCAACATACAAGTTTTCTACAAGAACAAGAAGTTACAGAACCTCTTCATAAGGAACAAGCTGCACCGACCGACGGAAGAATACAATGTGGTGTACCAATATACGTGCAACCATGGAGAATGTAATTCCCACCATACGTATATTGGATGCACAGAATAGACTCTCGCCGACCGGTTCAGACAGTACAAATCCGTCCTCGCCCACCTAAAAGAAGTTCACCAGCTAACTAGAGTACCTGCGAAATCGCTCCTGGACTCCGTGACAGAGCTCTGTCGTGGCAATGCAAGGCAGGAATTATTTGTTTTAGAGGCTCTGTGCATTAAAGAGCTTAGACCTACCCTAAATAGCCAGGAATAAAGAAGAGATCGAGTTTTAAATATTTTCTATTCATGTCCTTCTCGGGCTTCGCTTCTTCACTGTGTGTTCTATCCCCTATCAGTCCTATGGCAGTGCCGTGGGGGAGAAAGGGGGAATCGTCTGGGGGGTGGGGCGTGGCCTATATGGCGTGTTTTGATACGTGTATTCTTCCACTCCACTTTTATTGCTTCAGTGACGAAATAAATTACCCATGTTCATAATCGTTCATAACCGAATAGCTTCACTCTACATATTTTATTGTATACGTTTTTTCTTCTTCTTTTTTGTACTATCCTCTCTGTACCATGTAATTGACAGTAATTTCGGAAAGTTTCGAAACCTGCCACTTTTATCTTTCATTCTTGTACAAATTGCTAGTTGGCAACCTTGAACGCGCTTTAATTTGTAAGGCAGGTATTTAGGACACAGACAGTATCCGCATGACTATGAACGAGTAATGTTCGAAACGTAGCGCTCTTACAATATGACACCCACTGGTATTTTAATGACATGGCTTTCTTTTATTATCCTGCGTGTTTGCACTCC
>LQNS02001578.1:1609758-1635403 GCA_001587735.2 Parhyale hawaiensis | reverse complement strand
GTACTGCTCTGTAGTCTGGGGTTCTGCTACCGATTGCCATCTGTGTTTGCTTGACAAAGTAGTTCGTCAATGTGCGTTCATGCTGGGTGGTGTTGTGCCCTGTGATCTGGCGCATCGTCGCAGAGTTGGTGGGGTCTGTTTTGTATAAAATCTATAACTGCCCCAGTCATCCACTGTCTGTGTTCTTCCGGATCCATTTGTTCGGGTGAGGTATACTCGGCGTACTGGTGCTCTTCATGAATTTGCCTTGGAACCGTTACGATGCCGTACGGGCCAGTATTCCCGTTCATTTTTTCCATCGTGTGTGGATGTTCGGAATGGTCTTGATGGCTCTGTCTTTGCTGGTGCCGGTGTTGGCAGCTTTAAACGATCTGTACCCAGAGCTATTCTGTGATCTCGGATCTTCTTCTTTTTTTTATTCTTTTGTTTTCTTCACCCGCTGGGCTGGTTGCATGGGGTTTGTTAACCTCATGGAGTTTCTCCGTTCCCGCATCGCCAGTCTGGTGTGATTTAATAATAATAATAAAATCAAACATAGGGACAAACGGACAAAAAGATAACCAATAAAATGTGATCATCTACTCATCATAACATATTTAAGAATTCATACAAATTGCATAAAATCCCTCCGTAAATTTTTGAGTTATATTTCCAAGAAAAAACGCAGGCCAATACACAAATTAACAAACAGCGGAGCGGATCACCAAAGTTCAATTAATCAATTGTTCCCCCTACCATCCCTAACAATCCAAGTAAATTTCGTCAGGATCCGTCATCAACTTTTCGAGTCTCCTTAGTGACTGATAGATCAACAATCTCCACAAAAACATAACTTCCTCTGTAGAGGTAATCATTTGTTAACCTGGCTGAATGATCAGTGGTCACAAATTGTCATCAATACCAGTATGTCAGTGCTGGAATTTCGGTTGAAGTTCATGTCAGTTATTACCTCTGTCAAAGAGGTTTTTTTTTTAATTTGTCTGCTTGTTTGACTGGTTTGTCTGCTTGTTGGTGTATCACCAAAATACCTCAGAAGTTATAGATGAATTTTTACGAAATTTACAGGGTTTGTCACGCAAGTTAGGTAGAACAGAAGATCTTTAGCTATAATTCGTTCAACCGTTTGTTTGTTACTTGCCTCTTTTTCGAGTGGTGGTATAACTCCAAAAGTTATGGATGGATCTTTATGAAATTCGCAGGAATTGTTAGAAATATGAGAAGACACAAATGGTAAAATTTTGGTGATTAATCAGTTGATCCTGTAATGGTCTGACTAACGTTTGCCAGAATACAACTCAAAAAGATACAGACGGATCTTTAAACAATGCAGAATCTCTTAATACTATCATGAAGCACAAATGATCAAACTTTACTAATGATAAATAAGTCTCAATTGAGTTTTTCGTTTACGCTGCCTTACTTAGCGAAGATATGCACTCTCAGGGTACTCTAGTCTAGAATGCAGAATATGAATATACAGCATTGAACAGTTAACTATACTATTTTCTGAAACGCAAGGCTAACTAAAATCTTGGCTGAGACCAATAAGTCACAGATAGTCAGTTCACATCAGTCATTAATTTACTCAACTAATAGACTGCACCATGACTCTTAATTTTCATTTATTTCAATACTAACTCAGTTAGTTGTATTTGTTGACGAAGCTTCTATGTAATTTTACATGTTTCGCCGAGAATAATTATTTTCAATAGCAAATTTAGCTGAAATCTCTCCCCTAGCAAAAATGACAAAATATTATTCTCCGAGAGGAACAATTGAATGTTTGGTATTGGATAAGTCATTACTGTTCTTAGGAATTTGGATTTACAGATAAAAAGACCGAGATTTGTTCACAAAACAATATGACAGCGATATTTAGATCAGCTGCGCTTAATGTCACTGTATTGAATTTAAAGATGGGTTGTGCTCTCTTTACTTGTTTCTTCAACTGCTCTCACATACGCCAATCTAAAAACTACTGAGTATTACGTTAGAAAAAAGTTCAGTTAATTAATGCCAAGATCACATATTTGCATATAAACCAAAGCTGTTCTTTAGTGATATCAGATGGATCTATCTTCGTGATTTTTGTTTTCAAGATTCAGTTGAATATACCAACAATCTCCTAAGCTAGATGGTAACTCAAGCTCTTCTGATAATAATTGTAGTGCAAAACTAGTGAATCCGGCAGTACAAAGTGGAGCATAGAGTTTGTGATACTGCCTTGTCATCGTTTACTCCTAGGGTACTAAAATTCTGTAATGAAAGGTGCTCTGTCTCTGATTATTTTTTACGTGCCATACCGTTTCGATACAAAAATACTCTTATCTTAAATTTACCTGTAAAATATTATCGAGAACATGAATTCTTTTCATACACTGAGTTTAACCGTGGAAATGAAAACGATGCTCTCGATTCACTAGGTATGCAATTGGTGACAGACAGAATAATAGAGCAACAGACAAAGAGCCAGATAGACCTGTCAAAAACTTAACCCCCTTGTCGGAGGTAATAATAAAATAACTGTTCTAGGCGGCGCAAAGAGTGCGTCTAATGGAGAGAACACGTTTATATGAGTACTGGAAATAGGTAAATTGCAAAAGGAATTTTAGCCAGTCTAACTTTTTTGGTGCCCTAAATTCTATTACAATCTACCACCATTGACGTCTACAGTATACATACACGAAACTGCATTTCTTGCTAATGAACACATTTCATGTATCACCACGGACACCGTACTTTTTGGTTGAAATCGCTATATTGACCAGAAAACATTTATCAAAATGTTATCAACTTGCCATCGAGTGCACTTGGGATTTGTGTGTGGCTACGGCCAATGCATATTCCTGTCAAGAAACAAACTAGATTCTAAAGCCTTCTCTAGTGATCAGTCTTTTGACTAGGCTGCTGAGAGCTGAACGTTTCGCGTTAGATCGAAGATAGCACTAAGAGATTTTTTCTTCGACGCATGCTTAACGATCCAATGACAAATACATTTTTGTATATTTATTTCTCACAGGATAAGCGCTGTTTGAATTCTTTTGCTTGATTTAAATAACTTTTCTTATTACTATGCTGTAGAATAAGAGCAAAATGATGCTCAATTTTTCTCTAGGTTTCTTGTACCACTTCTGTACTACTTACTGCATCCAGACGTGAATCTGTTTTTAGTGATATTTTACTACTCAAGAAAGAAGAACGACACTTGCAGTGGAGAGTTGGTGGGGTTCACAATCTGCTACATTATTCCAAAATCAAGCAGGCTGATACAATATGCATTGCACGACAGAATCATAACTGCGAAGTGCAAGAAAGATACGTCCATGCGATCTTTTGCCGCCGTTCCACGGACAGATACACAAGTATCTTAATATAGCATCATTAAAGAAAAGATACACGACGTGTGAAAAATAGTTACGCAACTTCGTGTTATCACTGTCATGGACAGGCAACTTCAGTCGCCTAATTCAATAATGTTTTCTTCGCAATAAAATTTTTGAGGACGCAAAGTTCAACTGCTTTTAGATAGCCGTCGGTTACATGAAAATGAGCTTCAACGCAGCTTTTTCCTATCTAATTTACGCCTATGGAATCCGCTTAGCCAGAAAAAAAAACGTGCTGACCAATGTGCTTTGTATGTTAGAATACAAGTCATGACGCGCTAATACTGTAGCTCTCGTATGTTGGACAGCTTTCATTCTGCACGCAACAGATATTAAATCTTCTACGGATATTTCTCTTAGATGAAATATAGAGATCAGTTGCAAAACTGTTAGACTGTTACTTTCATTATAATAAAGATATTATTACGAACTCTGTGGCAAAAGATTCAAGTTCAGCCTGCTTTGCCATAATTTATTACAGTAGCAAATTTTGTATTATGTTTAGGTTAGTTATACAATAAAAACTCGGATGTAACGAGTAACGAAGTAGCGGTCGTTACAGTAACGGTAACGCCCCGTGCAATTTTGTGGCAGTAACGAGGACCGGTAACTCCCTGGTAATTTTATTTAAATAACGGGTAACGGTAACGACCTCCGATATCATGTAACGGTGCCCATCATTGATTGCTATTCAATAGGACCTCCACTGGCAGCAGTGACACGCCCTTGGCGCTAATGCCTTCGTTGGAGATGCGCCCATCAAAACGAACGAACGACACGCCCTAATCGTGGTCGGAAGAACTTACACACATTGCGGATGTAGTCCTTCCTCATCTGGGCCCAATTGTGGTTCACAGAGGCCTTCAGCTCCTCAATGTTGTTGTGGCGATTTTTACATGCTTTACTCTCAATACACGGCCACAAGCTGTAGTCCAGAGGATTGAGATCAGGCGACTGTGGGGACCAGAAGTTTTTGGGCCAGAAAGTCATCCGAGGATATCCAAAAAATGACATCCAACCCTTCATTAGACGTCACAGACTGTCAATCTGTGTTTTCATCAGTCTGTGGTATAGCTGTCCCTTAATAGACGGTTAATACAGTACATCCAAGCGTTGATCTCAATTATGATGATAGCTGCTGACTCGAAAACTGTGTTTCCTTTCCTGGGAATACGTTAATAAAAGGCTGCGTAGGCGTGCTGGGCTGGAAAAGCCTTTATTTTAAAGAACATGCAGATCTGCGCGCAATATTGCTACTGTTCTATATATGACGACAAAAGCCAAAGGTATTTTTCGATTCAAGTACCTGGAAGATACAAGTGAAAAAGATACTGAATTCGTCCGTTTCACGAGTACCCACTTTCTATGCACAGGCCCGACTTATCCAGCCACTTGCCCGTCACCCTTTATAACCGTCGGATCCTTGTGCGTGGTGGCCCAGCGAAGACCCAGCAGGCCCTGGTGCCAGGCCAGGGAGTTCTGCCTGTCCCTCGGTGGGGACCTCGTGTTCGGACGCACGGTCAAAGAATTGCAAGAACTCATGCCATTCCACCTCGGTCGCCTCCCCGGAGGTAAGAAATTACTGACACAAAGTGATTGTGAGCATATAAGGATAACGAGAATAAACCCATATCGACAGCAATCATCGCACAGAACGTTAAAAATTACGGTTAGAAATGAATCATTAATACTGCATGATAGCAAGTAGTCGTACATTTTCAAAATAATTATATCAGTCTAGAAAATACTATAGAACATATGAATTATGTAGACATTCGTTTTCATGTTCACAGAACCTTGGCTTGGCGCCTACAAAGATAACGGAACATTTCGCTACGTGCAAGGAGTTCGCGATGCCACTCAAGACTTCTTTGCAACGCCGGACCCGACCTGGCTCTGTGCACACAAGTCGACTGATAACAGCTCCCCTCAAGCGCAGCTCTCAAACCACAACTGCGCCCTGAACAGGAATCAGTACTGCAGAATTATTCCTACACCATAAGCGTGGAGAGGACACTGTGAAGTTAGAGAACCATTCATCATCCTGAACTTACTTAGACAGAGCGCTCTACATCCTAAACAAACTTATTTGAATTGAACTTCAGTACCAGCCTAAATGACCTCACGATCAGTTGAACTAGTTTTACTGTATGTACTCTTAGTACACTGAACTACCGGTAGACCTCAATATGCGACTTACCTACATGAGTTATGGCTAACCGCGATCAGCAGTACATTAATTTCCCAACAGATTTTGCTGAACAACCAGCGTGCCGAGAGGTCTGAAAAGCTAATAGAGATCTAAAGCAAAAACAACACGAAATGTAGAGTGAAAGAAGTCATACTGACGTGAGAAAGCTTTGTAATTTACCTCTGGTCTTTCAATCATAATAGCGGCCAGAATTATTGTAACAGTGGAATTGAAAGTAATATTCGAAAAAAAGAAGAAATTATAGATTCACATTGTATAAAGAGGTGCTGCAGATTGATCTATGTTTAATGATGGTCGCTGTTTAGCAATGTAAAGGGATTCTAAAACCCTAACATTCGCATCTGGGGCCGCACTTTAAATAGAAAATTGATCAAGAGAGAGAGAGGGTGGTGCGTGCTGTCACTATGCTGTCTGTAACAGTTATTGCACTTCCTTTGAGTTAGCTATAGTCAGAAAGTTTAAGCCTCCATTTCCAAGCGAACGATATCACAGAGGAAAGAGCAAGGGACACATAGTATGTCGATAGAAACGGTTATCCCATGCACGAAGGTGTTCCCACACAAGATCAGCGCGCTTGTGAACAGCAAATCGGTTAAGAAGAGGAAGAACAAAATAAATCATAAGCAAATAGGAGTATGAAATCGAGAAGGAAGCAAAGTGAGCACGAGAGACAGACGTCCCGAAGGCCTAGCTAGGGGCTGAGGTAATCACATGAGCCCCCTGGGGTTGCCAGGCCCCATAACATAGGCTGGGCGAACCTAACTAACCTAACCCTATGACCTATGGCCCATCCGATGACCCCTGAGGAGCACTTCCTTTAGCTGTCAGAAGCAAAGTTACTGTAATTCACCAAAAACCTCAGTTTGAATTTGATTTCTGAGACATACTAATTATGAGACAGTGGTGACAGCATGGATCGATCCCCTTGACACCAGTGGCCGTTTACCCTGGCTACAGTGGTGTCTCGATGTCCCGTACAAGATGCCTCAGCCGCCACTTGCACAATGCACAGCATTCGGGGCATGATCGATAGAGCGCCAAATTTTAAGCCTTCGTTGCTTGACGTATTCGAAACGAAACATCGGACAGAAGCTACGGCTTATACAGCCCTACTAAGAATGATAGGGTCGTCGCAGAAGCTGAAACCGCAATTCAGCTTCTGGGCGTCGACGCGACGGCCCAAATGTTGCAAGGCAAAGCTACTCAATTAGGTTGTGTACGAAAAACTCTTCTTTACAGAGTGACAGTGAACTTGTTGAAGTTTTTATGGTAACCCACAGAGGGTCAATGCCTGAAACCCAATTGCGCTGGTCGAAGCCAGTGCACTTACGCGAAGTTTCGAACAAGTCAAGCCTCTAAGCCTTAAATCTGGTGCCAAATCGTGCATCCCACAATACGCTGTTTGTAAGAATTCTAACAAAAACTGCATGATTTTAGAGCACCTTTTGCGTGAGCACTTCTGCTGATCGTACATAATTATGACATTAATATTAGTACGGATGCTGTTTGCCAGTGTGACCACCAATATTTATTTCACTAAGTATACTGCTCGCTACAGCAGCACCGTCAATCGCGTGTCATTTCCTATTGTTTGCCGGAATAGGTGCACAGACCGTATATATTTACGCTATTGAGCACAAAGCTGCTACAGCTGTGGCGGCCATCACATATATTTGTGGCCTTTAGTATGATATACAGAAAGAAGAAAGAGCTCCTGGAGGAAGAAAGCCTCGGTAGGATAAATAAGCCATTAGAAAATAAGGTACCAAGCAAAAGCACCGCATGTCTCTTGAAGTTATGTTTAAGAGCTCAAGTGAGTTAGTTTAAAACATAGTAATTAAAAAAGCTAAATTATTTTTAAGTTTGATAAGTTTATTACACACAGATACATTGCGAACACAATTTGGGACATGGCATACAGCTGCATAGTTACTAGACTAGATTCGAGGCTGCAGTAGACGAACCAATGGGCCCATTCCCAAAGAGGCACCGGAAGTTAAGTAGGATATAGTAGTTAGTAGTAGTAGTTAGTAGTAGTTAGTAGGATATAGAGGACTGGAGAAATGAGAGAACAAAGGGGGGGAGGTGAGAATCTCTGCCAATGAGACGATCATGAATGCACGCAAGCACGATCAAGAGCCGCTGATATGCGGAGCTTAGAGATGTCAAACTGAATAGTTGGAGCGGGAGAAAAGAAGACGGATTAAGGTAACCTGGGAAGTTTTGACCGTTAAGAGTTTGCGATTCCTGTAGGAGGAGTTCTTAGCTGTGGAGGATGTCTCTCTCAATGTGTGTCAAGACGATTTTTAAAAGCGTTGACTGACTCCACACTAACATCATCGGCATGGAGTCTATTCCAAATGCTGACTATGACATACCTACGGAAAGAACTGCTGATTTAAGGTCGTTGTTAGAGCTCTATGCTTGAGTTTTTGTCCGTTGTTTCGCAAGCGATCATTGAAATCTCTTTCAAAGAGTCCCGTTGTAGGTAAGTCGTTGAAGCCATTAAAATACTTGAATGTTTCTATTAGTTACCCCCTGAGTCGTCTTTGCTCGAGAGAAATCAGACCCAGTTCTTTAAGGCGACATTCATAGAGCTTGTTTCGCAGCTCTTCGTTGGAGTCTTTCCATGTTATCGATATCTTTGCACAGATGTGGCGACCAGAATTGAACAGCAAATCCTAAGTGTGGCCGCACTAATGCCTTGTACAAGGTAACAATGATGTCCCTGGACTTGTATTCAAAATTTCTGGTGATGAATCCCAGTACTCTGCTTGCCATTTTCACATTCTTGTCAACTTGCTGACTGTGTTGCAGTTTGTTTATAATAGTGATTCCCAAATCACGTTTTGGGTGACAGCAGCCAATACCTAGATTAGAATGAATTAGACTAGAATGAGTTAGGTAAAGTTATAACAGAATGGGGTGGGTTTGGTTAGCTTAGATGGTGTTAGGTTAGGACAGGCTAGGTAAGGCTAGCTTCTACAGCAATAAGCTAGGTTAGGCAAGCTCAGTAGAGTTTCATTCTACTAAGTTAAATATACCTTCAAAATAACTGAGCAGAGATAATGAAAATACATTAGGTTATAGGAAGATTTTCTCCCATCAATCTTTTATTTTGGTATATTTTACACTCGGGGACTTTTTTTTCCTATGCTAGTACCCATTCATTATATATTTACGATATATTCATATCATTAATTAGTTAATTATACTGAGTAGATAAAGCATCCGTTTCTAGCACAGAGGCGACATCACAGAAGAAGGAGGTCCATATTGTATCTCTAAAAGCGGGGAACCCATGCGTATGAGTGCTCCCACACAGGGCACACGCACATGGGAACGGCAAGGCGGAAAAAAGGAAAAACGGTACAAAGCCTCATTAGTAAGAGTATGAAAAAGGCAAGAAGCAATATAGGCACGAATTAAGCACTGCCCGAAGGCCTATGTATGGTTAGAGTAGCTACAGAGTCACTGCTTCCCATAACATATGATAGGCGAGCCTAATTAACCTTACTCTATCGCCAACGGCTACTCCAAAGTAGTCCTTGCCTACGACCTATGGCCAATACTATGCTTCCTGAGGAGGTAACTCGTCAGAGGATAGGACGCCTGTTCCAAAGGGCTCTGTTTCATCCCGAACCTCCGATTATAGACCCATCTCGGTCACACCTGTTGTGTCATAAGTTTATGAGAGGTTGGATGCGTCGAGGTTGAGTCGCTTTCTCGAGAAGCAGGGTGTCCTTCCCTCAACACAGTATGGTTTTCGCAAGGGCTTGGGAACTTGTGATTCTCTGCTTCATATTTCTCATGTTTTGCAGCTAGCTCTCGATGAGGGTCATGAGGCAAGGTTGGTACAGCTTGCCTTCAGTGCTGCTTTTGATCGCGTGAATCACTTTGGGCTGCTTCATAAGCTGAGATTGATGGGTATTGGTGGTTCAGTTTTCGCGGTAAGTGGTCAGTTTTTTTTTTTTTTTTGGCAAACGCCAATATGTTGTTATTGTTGATGATGGGAAGAGGAGTGAGGTTTTGGATGCGGTTTCTGGCGTCCCACAAGGTAGTGTTCTGGGCCCTTTGTTGTTCATCGTATATACAGCGGACCTGTTTGAGCTTATTGATAATTTACTTATTTGTTACGCTGATGGTGTCACTTTGCTGGCTGTTTGCGTTAAGACTAGGGATAGGTTGGAAGTTTCAGAATCCATTCAGCATGATTTGGATGTTATTGTTTCGTGGTGTTCTGGGTGAGGCTAACTGCGGGCAAGACTAAGACCATGCTTGTGTCCAGGTCACGTACAGTGAGACACCCTTTCCCTGCACTCATGCTGGATGGAGTGACACTTCTTGTGGTTGATGACTTGGTAATCTTGGGTGTCACTTTTGATCCAAAGTTGACGTTTGAGCCCCACATTCGTTCGGTTGCCTAACGTGCACCGCAGAAAATTGGTCTGATGAGACATGCTTGGTAGAATTCTCAGGTAGCTGTTTTAATTGCTATGTCCTCCTTCTTCTGGAATGCTACTCCGTAGTCTGGGGTTCTGCTATCGATTGTCAGCTGGGTTTGCTTGACAAAGTGGTTCGTCGATGTGCATTCATGCTGGATGGTGTTGTGCCTTGTGATTTGGCGCATCGTCGCAGAGTTGGTGGGGTCTACTTGTTGTATAAAATTTATAACGGCCCTGGTCATCCACTGTCTGATTTTCTTGTTCTATCGTTGCCGAATGTGATAAGTATTGTTATGTTAACCTGAGGGATTGTTGCCTTAGACAGCACATTCCTATAACTCCTTGAGCTCAGTTTCAAGTTCGAGCTTATAAGCGGCCAACTGCGTTGTCCTAAGTTCCTATGCAGAGCCAGTTGAGCATCAGATATCAGCTCTTGTCAGGGTAATTTCCTACAATGCTGTTCTTGTATCTTTTCTGTCCTTAAGTCCAGTTTCGGTTCGTGTCAACACGAGATACTTCCTACGGGGAAGGATTAAAATGATAACGCTGTATTGTTGCCTTATAACAATAACTATTAAGAACTCAGTAATGAAATGGGTTTACAAGTCAGAATATAAATGGTTACAATTAGTGCTGGGAGTGTTTTGAATACATATGTTAATAGCAAGCTAGTTAGTCCTGAGACCTAAAGTTGAACACGGGATTTCACTCACAATCAATTACAATGTATATGCGCAATGGTTGACTAAGAAAACACTGAGGCAGCTTAAAGAACGCAACGAGAGCAAACAATACATCTGTTTTGACTTTGTCAAAAGGCGACAGTCAAAACAGGCATCCGAAATATGCCACGAACTGTTTCACAGTTCGTCCCAAGACTAAGCAATACTAGTCTTTGCCAATGTATGATAGTCAAACTCAGAACGAATAATACTATGTTCGCCAGAACAAACACATGTAACACATGTGTTATTAATCCAACCCAGATACGAATAAAGCACAACTTGACTTTAGTAATACGTCACCAATAGAATAGACTTTCTTCAGCAGCGAGCAGCTTCGACGTCGAGGAGGGTGTATCACTCTGTACACTTATCACAAATATATCTCGAAGACTATTTCCGATTTCTGACATGGAACCTGTCCCTTTTATACTGATGGGACTGCCCCATGTATCCTTGATACAACCGCGGTACGTCCGCGGTATTCCCTCAAGGTCAGTAATTGACCAATGAGAGCCCGGATTACATCAGAATTTGATCTGGGGAGCGACTGGCTGGCGCCTCTTGCCTGGGATCCGTTAGTCATAATGTCCTTTAATATCGTATCCAAGGTTATCCGGAGTTTCGATCTAATCTAACTCGTGTAATTATCTACTATTATTCTCGTGAAGCGAGGGGCCTAGATTGCATTCGCAATTTGTCTGAATAGGGGTTAGATTTTTCCTATCAGTACTGCATTGTGCAAGCTTTTTTCCCCGAGTGCTTAAGACTTGTATGAGCTCGCTTAGCGCTCGCTATAATGGACCCTCTGACGACGATTGTTTCCGGTCGTCAGGTGTGGAGGACATTGCGCCCTACATTTAAAGGCTAAGTTCGTCTTGTACTGTCTCTTGATTCATGTGTGTGTTTTGTTTTGGGCATCTTACGACATATGGGTAATACAGGGATATGCTTAATCTCTTACAAATTCATAAAACGCAGAATTAGTGTGAAAGTAAGTTCAGTAGGAGATAAGACACGACACTTTATTAGATTAAGTACAGAACACAGTTAAGCAGGTAACATGACATATGAAACGAAATAAAAGTAAGTAGTACATCGGGTATCATGATCGATACCGACATATAGAAATGTCAGTATTTAACTGTATCAGTATAAATCGCTGTAGTCTAGTGATTATAATTATATTTGAATATCCGTTTGAGCGTGTATATAAATTTACCTAGGTATCTGCACGTCTATCAGGAATGCGTGCACATTCTTCCGGAGCCATTTATTCGAGTGACTTATACTCGGCGTACAGGTGCTCTTGATGAGTTCACCTTGGAACCGTTACGAAGGCATACAGGCCAGTGTTCATGTTCGTTTCTTAATCGTGCTTGGATGTTTGAATGGTCTTGATGGCTCTGTCTTTGCTGGTGCGGGTATTGGCTGCTATAAATAATCTGTACACAGAGCTATTCTGTGATCTAGGATCTTCTCTTTCTTTTGTTTCCATTTTTTTCTTCACTCGCTGGGCTGGTTGCGTGAGTGTTTGTCAACCTCATGGAGTTTCTCCGTCCTACGTTGCCAGTGTGTTGTGATGTAATAATAATAAGTAGACAGTAGTATAGCGAGATAGAGCTTTTACTTTTGGGGTCACGACCCGCGACCCTTATCCTACTCCCACCCCCTCCGCTGACTCTTGCACGTTTCCGGAGGTCAATGGCACCTCAGTGACATTGTTTAGCTTATTTCTGACAATAATTTCTCCCTACTGCTCACGATTGCATACCTTGTTGGAGTACATATGGCGTGAGTCTTCACTACTTCACCCTTTCTCTGGTCATCCTAAACTTATTCCTTTTTTACTTGTGACTTTTTTGTTGTCCCGTGTTGATTGTAGTAGCATCTGCCTGCCAGATATTGATTGACCTCTACCAACTCTCTGACTGACCTTTCCCACCCATTCCAGCCTTCATATTTTCTATACACCCTAAAGAAAACGATGAAGGAGCTATCAGTCATTTTTCCATCTGGTTAAATACTGTATTTATTTAACAATCAGGTTCCTCTACAGCTAAAGTCAAAATATTTTTCATCTCATATCATATAAAATTTTAGGGATTGGGCGAATATTAGCGTAAGCATCCGCGGAAATCCGCTCCTTTTTTAACATCCGCATCCACGATTCAACTGACTAAGATACATCCGTATCCGCAAGGCGGTATTTAGGAACATTTGTCGCCGCATCTGCAGTAAATGAGGTGCGGATGTGCAGGCTTATCACTGAACAGTGTACACTAAGCTCATCCACAGTACTTATAGCTACAGATTCCAATCTGGACATTTAACTGAAATTTGTCCATTTGTCCATTCATCCCAAAGAAGAGTACGAGAGAAGGCACTTAAAACCTAGTTTTTCCCATCTTCCTATCTAGTGTACAGTACATGTTAAACCTACAGATTCTCTTATCCTGCCGAATTTCCACATAGCTTCAAATGCCTCCTCTTCATTCCACGTTTTCCATATATTCATCGAAGAAAACGATTATTGGGGAAAGTAATTTCACTATCTTCTTACACGGTGGACGTATTTTATCTACAGATTTCGCTGATTTCGCTAATAAGTGGTAGCAATAATGATAGCACATTTTGAAATTTTGTAATAAGTTTAAAAATGCTGCATCAATTTGTTGAAATTTTAACTGAATAACGTTACTTTAACTAGTTACCGATTCCTGATAATCATTATTGTATTCGTTGTCTTTTCAAAATTTTACCACGAAAATAATAGTTTGTGGGAGTAAATCGGGTGGAAATAAAGATAGCACATATGGAAAAAATTGTATTTTAGAAAACAATCAAAGCAAAAAACATAATTCTTAATATTTACAAGCGTTGCCTTTTGATTGCAACACCTGTACACATCGGTTATTCATAGAATTAATTAAATTAGCGAGCATTTCTTTAGGAATAGCCTCCCAGTATTCATTTATAGTCTGCCACAAGCTTTCTTTATCCTGAAATTGTCTCCCATTGGTGTAACATGCCGTGCGAGTATCCCTCAAAGATTCTCAATGGGGTTTAGATCGGGTGACTTAGCAGGCCAAGCTAAAATGGCGATATTATGGGCATTAAATCAATTTGTGGTCAACCTCGCTGTGTGAATGGCGGCGTTATATATCTTGTTGGAACACAGCTTCTTACTGATGTTTATCAGTTTAAGATGGGAGAAGACTAGTTTCTAATACCTCTGTGTACTTCTGAGCATTCTGTCTACCTTCCATCATCACCAAATTCGCCTTGCCCTTGATGGAGAATGCTCCCCAGATCATAAGGGATCCGCCACCAAAAGGTCGTTTACTGAAAATTTTGTCCTCCTTTCTAACTAAGATCATGCCAGTAGTATTGAGAACCGTCAGGTCCGTCTAGGTGAAACTTTCTTCAACGGAAGAAATAACATTAGACCAATTTTCATGGTTCCATTGCACTTTTTCTCGAACCCATTCTTCGCGTTTTGCCATGTGTGCTTTCGTGAGTGCTGGTGCAGTTTTTCTCTTCTTATAACTGAAGGTCTTAGATGAACCCAGGATCTGTCGCACTCTTCTCAGTGTAACATTTAATTGCAGGGATGTTTGCAGGCTTTTTAACCCCTCTCCTGTCCGAGACGCCTCACGGCGGGCTGTAGGGCTCAATTTTGAAGGGCGGCCAGGAGACTTCCTTTTTCCGTATTCTTCTGGGTTCTTCAAAAAATTGGTTACCACCTTTCTGGATCTGCTAACCTTCCTAGAAATCTCAGATATAGTGTATCCTTCTTCATTTAATGCCCTTATTTGAACATTTTCCTTTTCAGATAACCGACACTGTCTTCCCATGCAGAGAAATGGGTTAATTTCCAATTATAGACGTTACAAGGTGGGAAGCAACTGTCCAATATGGCCACGCCGGTTTGTTTTGATATTCTTCTTCTCTAATCTCGATATAATAACGCGGAAATGTAATTTTTTTAAGTTGTGCAATCTTTATTTCCACTACAATTCTAACACAAATTTATACCTTTCATCGTAAAAGTTTAATCAAATAGTTTATAGGGAAACTATAATAAGAAATAGGTAACTAGTTGAAATAAGGGTTTTATGTCAAAATTTCACATGATATGGCGTAGTATTTTTTAAGTTATCGAAAAATTCTGAATTGTGGGATCATTATTGCCACCGCTTTACGTCCAAAACCCCAATCAGCTTCATATACCATTCCCATCATATCAAATTTTCCATGTATTCATCAAAATATAGCGTGAAGAGACACTTTTTTGTATCCAATCTTCCTCAATAGGACATATATTTAACTTACAGATTTCTTTAGTATGTTAAAATATCACTAAGGGTTTCGATTGAAACCTCTCACCATCGCAAATTTTCTATGTAGTTTCAAGAAAACGATCGTAAGGGCACTTAACAATACCTTGATTTTCTTAGGTAATGCATTTATCAACCATACCATGCGGATTTTAACATTTTAAAGAAGTCTGTAGGTATAACATGTATATGCATGTAGAGAATAAAATGAATAAATACCCCTAGAATCGTTTTCTTCGAAGAATACATGAAAAATGTGTAATGAAAATGTTTAATTTGAAGCTATGAGGAATTTTAACAAAATTGAATCCGCAGGTTTAATATATCCACGACATAGGAAGATGGGAAAGTAACAAAGTGCCTAATCTGGTAGTTTTCTTTGGGATGAATAAAAAATTTGGTAAGACATAAAAGAACTTTTGTCATGGCATGAAATAAATTTTGGAATGACGTAAAAATGGGAGATATTTCGGCATAATAAAAGAACCAGATGGTTAATATAAATATATTTTCCGTTACTCCATTTCAGAATTGTGTTAGACTGCGATAGCTTTTCTTGGATCCTTTAGTAATATTTCTTCTCTCTGTTTCATTTTCCCACAGACGAGGAAGGTTGTAGAGACGGAACAGAAAATAAAAAATTGAGCGGCCGCTTCTAGCGAGTTTCCCTCGCGGGGGTTTCTGGGAACTTCTGTGACGTCATCACTCCCCCTCCGCCCCTCTGGGAGAGGTTAGGCTCTGTCGGGCGGCCGGAACCACAGTCCTTCAGATCGTCTCGGATCTCAGCACAGGCAACATCTCCTCCACCGCAGCTCTTCACTTTCAGTGCAGCGCTGCTCTTCTTGTGCTAGTGTTAGTCTCTTCTCGCCTGCACATCAACAGGATAACGTATCCAGAAAATCCTTGAAAACGAACTCTTGTGTAACTTAATTTAGCCGCGGATGAGGGCAGCTGCGAGTGGTAACTTAACACTCGCCTGCCCTGGATTTCGAAGAAGCTCGCAGAATCTAGAAATAGCTCGCAGAACCTCGTAGAAACTCGAAGATTGATGCCTGGAACTAGTGACACCACTACAGCTTCCACCGAAGATTCTTAAGCTCCTAGCGTCCGAACCCCAATTCTTGAAGTTCACTGTTCAGGAAGGGGAGGCTATTCCTACGCCGTCAAAGTCGCGTCACCCTTACATCTCCCGCAGTCAAGAAGAATACTTCACATAGGTGGTCATCGACACTTCGAAGCTCGGAGCCCTAAAGCTCACACCTTGAAGGCGCGGATCTCGGAAATCCCGAGGCCGGCCGCAGTCATTCCCCATGCCCACGGCCCTAGCCTTAGCGGTTATACTCGCGGGCAGGTAGGGACTAAGGATTCCAGACAGCAGAAATCCACCCCTGTTAACCTCCGGCGCCCTACTCTTCATCTCACGCTGAGCTCACTAAACTTCAGATCCAGTGTTCTTCACGCTCTTGAAGAAACACTTTACCGCTTTCCATTCACGCCTAGTATTTTCGCTTGCCTTCTCCCCGGCAGTACACTTGGTATTCGGAAGCGTCCTAACGATCAGTACCAAGTCAAGACTCTTTCAGCCGAGAGCTAAACTTTCACCTCTCGTTCTCCGCCTTGTCTCGAGTGTGCTACGGGCGAGCAGCGAAACAACGCGGAGTTTGTATCACTCGAGTAGAGAGCCCGGTTGGGGCCTCCCAAATGAGAGAAAGTAAAGTCCTGCGGACTAGGTCTACCGCCTCGATCGATCTACTACCTTGGCTCATAGGGTTGATTTAGAGAACCCACGAACCTTACTACTTCCCTCAACAGCATGAACAACGACCATCTGCATCTTGTCCCGAAAAAACTCTCATGAACTCTGTACAGAGTTGAGCCCTCCTCCATAGGCAGTTGAGTAACCACAATAACTAAAACATGTTAGATGAAGATCCACCGGTGCAGCTCAGCAACTGCCCCCTGTAGAGAGTTAAAACGCCGTTAACCAAGTCCGACCATCGCGTGGCTCCATAACAGTTGACACTCTCTCAGTACTGAAGGAAGCGCTCTTATAAAAAGAAAGCCTCCGACGTAAAGAGTTGAGTACATACAGTGAATAAGCCAGGTTAACCCGGGGCCAAGTGTCAGGCTGAATTACAGCAGCTTGAAGAACTTAGACACGCTGCGACCTAGGCCGACCGATTGATACGGTCCTCCAGGAAGGAGCAACACCCTAGACTCCTCTATATCCCATTTAGACTACGTCGTTGGTTCCTTAGAGCTTCGTAATTCTCCGACCTTCATCCCAGTTCTTCTAACGCTGAAAGTGTTGACAACTCACACCCTACCCTCCTAGTAGTGGGCGGATCACACTAGACGAAACTCCGCCTAGGAGATACTCGTTTTATACATATAGGCTAGCAAGGCCTCACGTGGGAGAGAAGCCCTACGACTTCCTTTTTATTCATCTTCCGGAAAAAGAGTTCCGGCAGCTTAAACATCAAAGCCTCCGCCGTAAAGAGTTGAGTATATTTAGTGATTAAGCCAGGCTAACCCGGAGCCAAGGGTCAGGCTGAATTACAGCCGGTTGAAGAACTTACACACGCTTCGACTTAGGCCGACCCCTCTAGGCCTCGCCGGTCCCATAAGCCCCTTGGTTCGGTATACCCATCGCATCTCCTTACTTTTCGAAGCCTACTCGAAACAAAAGAGCCCCAAGTAGGCTCCCAGACCCTTTGAGGGGTTCTTCGGCAGACACTCCCAACATGCCACGCAGACCTTGGGAATTAGGATGAGGAGAATCACCTCCCCGCCTCTCATCTTCAAAATAAGAAATAGCTGTCTCTTAAGGTCAAATACTGGGTATCCCTCAGAGAACTAATCCATCTTACGGAGACTCCTATTTACTCTGTAACCCCCTTGGTTACCGAATGACGCAGAGTCCTCAATATACACCACTCTCTGCCAACTTCGAAGTCTGCCCTTGGTAAGACCGTATAGGACACTCCCGCGCTTCTCTCATACACACACTCTAGACTGACATGTCGTTCCTAGAGTACCAATCCTCAGGATTAAAACCGCGTCTACACGACGATCTTTTTCGTCGAAGTTTGTGATCGAGGAGAGATTTTGATCGCCAAACACACGCAGAGAGCCTTCGAAGTCCGTGATCTTTGATCGCCGACAGTGCTGGAAATCACGATCAGAAATCACGATCACAAAAAGATTGCAAACTATATTACGCTCTGTAAATAGATGTATCTATTTTACAAATATTATTTAGTAATTAAAGCATAATTTTCTATTGAAATGTGCCCGCTTAGCGAATTTTATTTATGTTTGATTTGAACTTCTGTACTGCAGGAAGCATTTGCAACTATGTGTTGCCAATTAGTAATAACTGTAGTATATTCCTCAAATTACGTCTGTACCTTTTTCTTTTCATTAGTAAAAGCTACAATGGAGCCAGAGTTCCGTTTTAATGGAATAAACGGATGTACACAGTGTGAATTGCAGTAGAAATTGAATAAATTTATAAATAAAATATGAGAAATTATTGTTCTATCTTGTGCATTTCTGCAGTTGAGGGGATGCCAGTGAATGAATTTTTAGCTATAGTTTTTGCAAGTAAACATAAAGTTTAGCCCGCCAATCAGCATCTACAACTACAATAAATATCTGACGGTTAATGTGAGGGTGGAATATCGATTAATAGTAATGGTATGTTGAATTTGCGTTTAGTGACCTTGAGTTGATCGTGGCTTCTCTTTTTGTTGCCGTTGGGACAAGTAGGCGAATTTTTTTGTGATTCTGATCGTCGATTCTTGTGTTTGTGATCGCTGAAAAGATCGTCATGTAGACGCGGCTTTAGACGACGGCGGGTATACCGTCGATGTTACCAGCTTATGAGCTCCGATACACGAACGCCTATTCTTTTCCGGTATCTACGCGCACGTGGGAACCTCCGACGCCCACTCTCGATGTCCTATCAGAAGACCTAGAGATTAATATCAGTTGAACACCGTCGACCTCAAAGCCTTGTATTCGACTAAGGAAGCTGCTGAAAAATTGGGAGCAGTCTACTCCTACTCCGCTATCAATCTACAGCTCAGCAGCTCCCTTTACCTACCGTAGAGATGCCATTGGCACTCTGGGACAACACCTCCCAGCCTGCTGCACGTCGCTTGTTCCTACCAGAACAACAGAAAGCCTCTTAGTCCTTATTCAGCTCGTAAGAAAGGCTTCTCTGAACCTGGTTATTCGCTCTCTCAGGCTCACTCGCTAGTAGGGACAAATCATCTAGGTATCATCTAGCATTTTCCCTCTTCCGGGCTGCGCTATCGTCTCTCACGACGATTTGTG
Organism: Parhyale hawaiensis; assembly: GCA_001587735.2. NCBI lineage: Eukaryota > Metazoa > Arthropoda > Malacostraca > Amphipoda > Hyalidae > Parhyale > Parhyale hawaiensis. The sequence goes on along the minus strand of LQNS02001578.1, from coordinate 1,615,960 downwards.
TGCGTGTTTGTGTACGCAGATCATGTGCGCGTGAGCGGCGTTCAAGTAGGCGCGCCGCACTGCTGGCTGCATCACTGATTAAGTTGGGTTAGGTTAGGTTTCGTAATGTTAGGTAACGCTAGGTACCATTAGGTAATGTCAGATACCGTTAGGTAACGTTAGGTTAGGTTAAGTAAGGTTAGAAAGGTTAGATTTGGTTAGGTTAGGTTAGGTTAGGTTACGTTAGGTTAGGTAAAGTAAGGTTAGAAGGTTAGGTAGGGAGGTTAGGTTTGGTAAGGGTAGGTTAGGTTTGCTTAGGTAGTGTTTATTTTAGTAGTGGCGCCCGCAGGAAAGCTTACGTGAACGCAAAATCGTCGTGAGAGACGATAGTGCTTCCAGGCTATACTCCTCGATCTAGACGCAGCCGGGCCATACTACAAAGTTACCGCTATCCGGTTCCCGCAGTTCCCAAACGGGACAAACTGACCCCAGCTTACTTCGTCGATTGGATCATCGTCACCGGCTCGCAGACGGTCGGTGAGGACACTTACCACCTCTGAGGTGCTCTTGAAGAGGCCCGGCCTTCTCTTGCCCTCAAAGAGGAGGTACTATTAAATTCCAAACTACTATGAGATCCCATTAACTCACAGCCCGGTAGATGCAGACGAAAAGAACACCTGGGCATACACTCTCCTGAACAACATTAACTCCCTCTTCTCCCGCTCTCCTTACAACCCCCGTTAACTCCAACTACTCAATGATTCCCCGCCAGGGACAATCGAGCTCCTTTTCACTCCGTATTTGGAACAAGCGCTCCTGCTTGGGTCCATCGCACCCTTTTCGCCAAGCAGACGGGATTCTCCTGCATCGCTCTCGCTCCGACCTTCACCGGTCGGACGCCCCTTGACTAGCGAAAAAAGGGAGGGGAACTCTGGGATACAGCCCTTCAGGAATTGATCTCCGTGCAACTAACCCTTCCATTTACTATGGTTACGGGAGTCTTTTCCAAGATCTTTCCACTGAAAAAGAGGAACCTCGAACCCAAGACTGCAACTCAACTCCGCATTGCTTTGCGGATTCCTGGAACCTACCCACTCTTCCTCTTCCGGAATAAGATCTGCCATCGGCTAGCGAACCTGCGAGGCTCGGCGGAAATCAACCCGTTGGCTACAGCACGGGACTCCCTCTCTCCATCCCGGTTCTGCGATCTATGGATTGCTACCCCCCCTCGCTCGGGTCAAGTATCTCTGACACTCATTTCTTTTCATTCCTGCGAAGAGGCCCTTCGCCTCGGTAATACCCAATTTTCATACTACGGAAGATCTTCCGAAACTGGTGTGATCCCCTCCTCAATCTGGTGGGAAATTCTCATCATCTATGAAGACGACAGTCTCTTGGATTCTTGCACTACGCTAATTTATAAGCCATAAGCAGGTCCCCCGTGGTTCACTCCTTCCCAGCAACCTCCCCCTCCTCCCTTATGAGAGGGCAGTTTCTCCGCTCGCCTAACATACAAAGTCCCCCAAAGGATCTTCATCCGAGAGTCAGAAACCGCCATCTTCCCCGCCCCTTTTCCACAGAACTCTGGGTTTGACCCCCATTGACTCGGGTAACAGAGCGAGCGAATCAGCGACCACCTCCTGGACGGAAGCTTGCCCACGGACGTCAAGCCATCCTCCTTACCTCACCAAGGGTCCCATCTCAACCAAATCCCACAACCTCCGCCTCCGTACCCGGCCATAGCTAACAGACACTCTCCGCTCAGCAGAAATCTTCTCATTAAGAACTTGATCTCCATACGAAAAGACCTTCCACATAAATGCCCTGAAAATACGAGCAGCACGCTCGATCTGTTTCACCACGGCATCCACCTATTCATCAACAATGCCCCAACCCAATACGCGATCTACAAACTTTCCTGCAAACCCCACACCCTTCGGAAGGAAGTCCCCTTCCTAGTCCAGCTACTGAAGGGGCGGAACCTCAGAATCCAAGCTTTCAGCATCTCTGCCCTGCTACACATATACCAGAGCAGATGCCCTAAGCCGGTCCTCTCAGCCCCTCCGGGAAAGGGACTTACTCAAAAACCTCTTCCATCAGCTGACAACCAGGCGAGGTCCAATGAAAATCGACCTGACGGCAACACACAAAAACGCCAAGCTCCCCAATTACCTCTCCCCTCACCCAGACCCGAGGGCGGTAGGATCTAACGCCCTCGCCTTGGAGTGGAACCTCTTATCGCAAATCTATCTCCTTCCCCGAATTAGCCCATTCCCAAGGTGAGGTAAAAACCAACCTTCTGACATGCAGTTACCAAGACGTCACCATCCTAAACAGGTGCAGCTACCAATGGCACTTCTCCCTACCGGACATAACGACAAATGGACGGCCCGCCTCCAAGAAGGGGATCACATTTTCTAAAGGAAGTCTTCAACTTTTCCTTCGGAGAAACGGTGGCAACACGCCTCATCTTAACTCACCGAGCGTCGACGTCGTGCCAGGCTCTGTCCGTCTGAGCCGTCAAGGATTGGCTGTCAGCCAATGTGTCTTGCTCACGCCTCACACCCTGATGGAATTCCTTATCGCCTGCAAGAACGACCGACATCTGGAACCTCGCACTATTCTAAGCTGCAGATCCCAGCCCAAGCTCCCGATGCTCCACACTTTCTGGATTGACCTCATATCGGATACCTGCCCCCTACTTGCAAGAGGCCAGTTCCTCTGCAACCCACCTACCAAACAGAAGGTGTACTGGAAACCTTCAGCTCTCCTCCATTCGCTCCTATCCACGATCGCTTTTTGCACACCCTGTTTCTGACCGCCCTGGCGTCAGGTAACAGAGCAAGCGAACCGACAGCTACCACCCGGACGAGCCTCCTACTTACGGAAGACAGGGCGTCCTCCCCACCGCTCCAGGGTTTCTATTTAAAAACACACCTCTCGCCACTAAACGCCCCCGGACCTTACCTTCCGGTCCTGGGTCGCAAACACACCCTCTGCCCGGCAGCAGCCGTCAAGCTCTACCTAGAGAAAACCGGCTCGGCCCTCACAAACAATTTCCTGTTCATCCATCCCGTCCCGGGAAACACCCTCACAGCCGGCCATCGCTCCTTTTGGCCATCTAAGCCTATCAAAACCGGTAACCCCAAAGCTCCCTCACCGGCCGAACACGACATCCAGAGATTTGGTCACTCAATTGACCACTTCAGAGAAAGGAACCCAACGGACATTCTACGCAACGACTTCTGGCACAGCCCTCAGGTCCTTGTGTACAAATACCTCTCCTGCCGACCATGCCCATCTAAGTTCATAACAGGAGAGTCAGGTATTAGTTCTGTACTCACAGTGTGCATAGCTCTCTTTTCTTCGGGGAGACATTTTTTTCCAAAGAAATTCGTTTGACCCCTCTTTCATTTCCCCTCCTGACTGCCTCACCGTCCCATACTCCGGCAGGGTCCGAAATCCTTAGGCTATCGCGGGCTAACACAATTCTGAAATAGAGTAAGGGAAAAATAACTTCTACTGACGTAGGAAGTAGCAATAATTTTTCCTTATGAAATGAAGAATTGTGTTAGCCGAGAACCACTTCCTCCCGCACACGTACTCAACCTTCGTCCGTCATCACTCCTACCTGGATGATCTGAGGTACTGTGGCTCCGGCCGCCCGAAGGAGCCTAACTCCTCCCAGAGGGGCGGAGGGGTAGTGATGACGTCACAGAAATTTCCAGAAACGCCTAGCGAAGAAAACCCGCTAGTAAACGGCCGCTCAAATTTTTCTTTTTCTGTTCCTTCTCCACAACCTTTCTCGTCTCAGGGGAAATGAAACATGGAGAAAAAATATTACCGGAAGATCAGAGAAATGCTATCGCAGGCTAACACAATTCTTCATTTCATAAGGAAAAAAAAATGTTGCTACTTCCTACATCAGTAGGAGTTATTTTATAAGAAGATACCAAGATAATTATGTGCCCCCTCTCCTAATTTTCTTTAGGGTGTATAGAAAATATGGATGGTACAGTTGGTCGGAAGGGTTAATCAAAGAATTGCAGGGGTCAATATTTGGTTGCAAGATGCAAGTGAGGTTAAGACGGGATAACAGAATAGTCAGTGCTAAAATAAAAAGATTGCGCAGAGGATGACCTGTGAAGAAGTTGAGTGGTGAAGACTCATGCTATAAGAACTCCAACAAGAGTCATAAACGGTGGTGAGGTATGCTACGGTGTGCAATAGGGAGCAATTATTGAAATTAGTGGGTTAAGTAATAGGTGCAATTGACCACCCGAAGAATTGAATACAGTCAGTGGAGGGGGTGGAGTAGGATAGGTGTCGCGGGTTGTTACCTCAAAAGTCATTACCTCGCTATGCGTCTATCCACTGATAGGTGCACGAATGAATTTTCTCTACATAGATTTTACCGAGATTGTTCCGAGCACTGGACATAGGTATTTCTCATTGTACTAATGTGAAACAAATTGATGCATCAGTTCTCAGAGGCGCTAACTAACACCCGAAGACTGTAAAAAAACATAGAGTATGTACTCAACAGTAGAACAACCCTGTGCATTGTAATAGAAGACATGGAAATAACAGGATGAGCAACGGAGCTGGATTATCAGGGACAGAATGAAAGATGATCCAGGTATGAATGACAACAAGATATCCTGGGCTAAAGTGGCCTGTTGGCCAGTTAGGGTCCCGTTGGGGCCGCAGTCCTCCAGAGCAAATATTTCAGACTAGTATACAAAATTCCAGTGCTTTGTGCCCACCACACACAGCTGTTAGAAATAAGTTATTATTATTATTATGTTTATCATAGTTGTGTTACAATAATTAGAGTTATGGTAGACGGGGCTTTTACATTCCTCGATTATCAATACAAAATTGTAACAGTAAGTAGTTTTTCGTCGTTTTTCAACGTATAATAGCATACTGCATCACCGTTTGAATGAGATATAGCTACATAAAACCAATTTAGCTCAACGAAATTGGATGATTACTACTAAAAATCTAATCAAACGTCCACAAATGTAATAATTGAAATTAGACACATTTCACCTGCCTGTCACAAGATATTTAATCGTAAAATGACCAATTTCGCAGCGCTATCAAACTATAGCTATATACCATTTCGAAATTTATTCTCTTGTAGTGGTACTAACTCAGCGAAAAATATATCTTATCCCACCGGAACACTTGTCTTATTTCCTTTTTCCTACCAATGGTATGCTGAGTCTCGGGTTCGACAAGCGGCATGGATAGTAAGTGTCTAATTGCACTATACCACGTCATACAGCTTTAGGGAACCTGAAAACTGACCAGTAGTAGGCAAGAGTGGTGCCCTGTTGTACTTGCGCGACGTAATATTCTTAATCTTATGCAACGCAAGCAGTATATTTCCTTATTCCGCGTTGTATAAGTTATGTAAGTACATCTATAAATAGAGTAGTATATATAACGAACGACGCTGTTTGAGGATGAGACTGGACAAAATTCGAACCTCGGGTAACAGACATTTCCTAGCTACGTTGGCAGTAGAACCTCAACATTCATGTGATCTTCAAACAGTTATGAAAGGCTTTTCATAAAATTTGCAGGAATTGTTGGGAATGTCGCGAAATGCTAATGGCTAATTTATTGTGATCTATAAGTTCGTGTCCGTTAATGTCTATGATTGTCTGTAAAATGACTCAAAAAGTTAGGAATCAATCTCTCTAAAATTGGTAAGAATTGTTAGAAACATTGAACAGCACGAATGGCCAAATTTCAGCAATAATCGGTTCATATTTTTGTGTAGTGACTACACATATATTACCACAATTATGTTTGTCAGAATAGAACTCAAAAAGTTATGTAGTGATATTCATTCGCTCATGCTACAATTAAATCCAACCTCTAATATACACTCAAGTCGTCTCTCTACGAAATATCTAAAAGCCACTTTTAAGGGGGTCGTTTAGGCGAAAATGGTCATAATTATAAATTTTCTGTTTTTTGCTCAAAAGGTGTCTTCAGGTATGGGGGCATTACGTCCTAAATTTTTAGGGGGCTAGCGGCACTAGAACCCCCCCCCCCAAAATGGGGGGGGGGGAAATGGATCCACAGGGGGTCCAAATTTGCCTTTTTTCTTTTTTTGCTGCAAAATCATCAGTATACCAAAGGCTATTGCATACCAAATTTCTAGGGGGCTAGCGGCACTATAAATGAAACATGCCAAGGGCATTTC
>LQNS02001578.1:1574965-1585557 GCA_001587735.2 Parhyale hawaiensis | reverse complement strand
ACAGTCGCTGCTGCAGCGTCCTGTACCACCCTTGAATGACGGACATTCAGCATGTAATTAAGTACGTATTACACCCCCTCAGGCAGCCCTGTTAAGCTTCTGCCGCGGCTCTAAATTCTGTTAGGGTCCTATCTTATTCCCATAGAGCGTGACAGGAAAGATATAAGTATGTAAATAAATAAATAAATGAAAACACGACGTGAATTATTATATAGTAGGTGGAAAGGACTGCCAATATGCATATTGTCTATACTTTAATTTTCATCATCAGAGCTTTTGAACTGATGACCTGAAGTTTCCTACAAACTTTCAGAAAAAAAAAACACCGCTCTGCTGTTATTGATTATCAAATAATGATATTTACACTTGCAGCTACAGTCCCTCGCAAAAATATGAAATAGTGGTAAATTTTGCTGGTAGAAATAAAAATCCACGCGAACAAACTATTTCCGTTTCGATAAGAAATGAAACCAAGACTCATTCTATATTTTAGTCGGGATAAAATCAAAGACTCAGGGTCTGTAGAGATACAGTATCAACTACAAGAGGGTACATTCACGAGCAGCACGTGCATTTCTTTACTTTTCGTAAAGAGCGTCGTCCATCTCGACAAAATATTCCTCAATAGAGCAGCTACTTTTATCTTTCTCCTGACCTTCATTGAATAAAATATGTGAAAACTTACGCATAAATACTTGATCATGGAGAGCACGAACACTGAGATATCTAACTATGTTGAAAAATAAGGGCTCCTCTACACTGAACGCGGCGGCGCGTTTTCATCTGTTTGGCGCGAACGTCCGAAAAATTCTATTTAATGCAATGCTCTGTAAAACGCGCACTTGTATCTACACACGACGCCAGCGTCCGTTTTGCTCCCATCAGTTTGTCCGGCGCGTTACGCGCGTCCGGCAGAGGTTTAGAATAATATTTTATTTGGTCGCTTCATTTCCACACGTTCATCCGATTTTGATGGCGGGCCAGGGTTGTCAGCTGGCATATTTCACTGCCAAATGTTGTCATATTTGGCAGTAAAAAATCACTTTGGTAATGAAAAGTGCTAGTTTGGCATTGAAAACAGTGGAATTTGGCAGTGAAAGACATTTTTTGGCATTACAGTTGATAATTTGGCCATTCACTTTTGCCCGTATGCTAAATAGGGCACTAGCACTACGAAGTAGCACTACGCACTACAAAGTGTCCTGTTCGTATGCAAAATAGGTACCAGACACTACGCACTTCAATGTAGCACTACAATGTTTAGTGTCGCACTACTGTTTCGTATGCAGAAAGACTTTGAAGTGCTACTTCGCTTTTCGAGTACTTTATTAGTGCCGCACTACGCTATGAGTCTATTGATGTAGGGCAAGTGCTCCAATAATCATTCCCTAAGTAATTCTCATTTATCTTTACAGAAGATCCCTCAATATAAAATGTCTAATTGTGATGGTACTAGTGGAAATGGTGATGATGAGATGAAATTCGCAATGCGTTTGCGGAACTTTCCCATCGTACATTCAAAGTCCACGCTTCCCAAAGACATCGAACAAAAGAGGGAAGTATGAAAAGTTTTGCAGAGGAATTCAAAATGACGCCAGAAAAAACAAAAAAGAAGATTCAAAACATGGTATCGAAAACAAGAAAAGTAGTTTGTACTTCCGCTACAGGTAACAAACCAATTAAACCGAAGGAATGGGAACAGGACTGATAGTAGACTGATTGACGAATATTTTTTCAACCACATTAATCTGGAAACCAGGATCTCCAACATACTTGAGGCAACACTCCAATTTTTCCTTTTTTGTTAAAGAATGCCCTCGCTGTTCATCTGCTTCGCCAAGGAAAATGTTTGCCATAAGAGTAACATGTTGTTCACTGAAGCGAAACACTCTTTTATATTCATGACATGTAGTTCCAGAGGTTTTTACTCGATGAAACCTTTGCTGTAAACCAAACAGATCCAAAGCTGACGTCAAAATAAACTGTGAAATATACCGTAGTGTCGTCGTATAGTGCGGTATGTAGGACACTTCAGATTTTTGCAGTGCGCACTTCGCTTTTTGGCACGATTCGCATACCAACCTGTAGTGTGGAGGTGGGCACTACAAACGAAGTGTGGAGGGGGCCACTACACCTCGTAGTGTTCCATGCCGCACTACGGCTTGTAGTGCGTAGTGCTACTTCGTAGTGCTAGTGCCCTATTTAGCATACGGGCCTATATCGCAACCCGGCTCGGAAGAAGATCAAACACATATCGAACGTGTATATATCAAACACAACTTGCACGGAAGCGATAGCTTCGTCAGGGCTCAATAGCAATAGCTGAATACAATAGTCGCCCTCAAAACGCCGATTTCTCATAGCTGAAGCGTCCGAAGTTTCGCTCTCGGTCTAGAAGCAAAACAGACGCGCCGCTTGCGCCGACGGACGCGGCGAAGACGCGCCGACGCGCCGCTCGGACGGAACAGAAGGGCCGCGTGCAGTGTAGAGGAGCCCTAATGCGTTAGCTGACTAGTCTTTTGTCTCGAAGGAAAGATTTTGACCCAAAAATTCCACGCAAAGAGCTCAAGTGGGAAAAGGAGCGTGTCTGGAAAGAACTATGGGCGCGATATCAGGAATTTCGAAGGCGGTAGCTAGGCTGCACAACTTCATTCGAGATAAAAAATTCAAAATGCAAGTATTGGACAGTTTAAATTTCACTGCTAAAGCAGCCACGGAAAATTTAGAGTACTGCTTTATCAGATGAAACGCAATATATTCAAACACAGACGTTCTTTTAATCTGCGACTCATAATGTATAATAGAAGTCTGTGTTACTGTTCCTAAACATAGTGGAAGTACAGAATAAAACAAAAGAATCTGGAGGAAGCAGCGCAACATTTCGGCATCAATATTTTCTCTGTAATTTGGTAAGAGACAAGAAAAAGCAGAGTGAATTTCCTGCAATTCTACCTGTTAGTTAGTCAACGTTAAACCATAACCGCTCAACAATTATTTTTGTAGTAATGGCCTTATTTTAACAGTCAGGAAAATTGACTTTTTAATATATTGCGTAGTTTAAGCCCCCATTTCCAGTACAAAGGCGATCTCTCGAAGAAAGAAATGGCTGGAATGATTTTAAATGCAGTCACTCTAGGGCAAAGCACACGGGCGTTAAGAATTAAACAGAATCCCACTGAAGAAGAAGAGAACCCTCTTCTTTCACTCAGAATCTCAACGTTGGAAATGTTTGCTATCAGGATAGAAAAAATATACACACACGTTGACGCTTACCATCGTGCTGAGCTAAAAGAATGTCGTAATAACTGCAGAACAATAACTAAGTAAATGACTCCTGCCTCAGAAATTTCCTACAAGGTTCAGATATTAAAAAGTTTCTGTTTTTCTTCGTTCCTAATGAAGCTACTGCAATTATTATTATATTGTGGGTTTTCCCCCGTATTAAATTCTAAGACTATATAACAGCGATCCAATTTTGTATGCTATAGTTTAGAAGTTTAGTGGAACTCAAATGAGTTCTATTAGAACAGTCTTTGCCAGGTGCACCATGTCTGGCAGAAAATTAGGCGCAAGCATCTCCAACTCCACATGGCTCGGTCGAACGAAATCGCTCAGCCGTGCGGTGCAGAGAATGAGACGAAAAACGAAAAGAGAAGAAGACAGAAGAAAGCGAACACTCGTGTGGGGGGTCCCTTCCGTGGCCCCCCACACGGGAGCAGATAGAAGTCCCATGGGATGGGTTGCTTACCACCATTCGGAGGCCCACCTCGCGGAACAGAAGGGGAAATATAGAGAACCTACAAACTCTACAAAACTAACCTCAGCAGGAACTGCGACCAGATGCTACATCCCCTGCGGAGAAGGCACTCAGGACCCTTTGGTGCGTGATGCCCAAACATATTGTGGCAGAGAAAAGGCCCGCCACAATATGCCCCTGAGGGCGAGGTCATTGCAATACAAAACAAATCTTAAAATAGTGTACTTGGCAGATTTTATCTCTTAATCACATGTGAATCAATAACATCACCTCAAATACTCATACCGATATTTCGTAACACATGAAGGAAGATATAACTGAACGGTGACCAGACATATACGCACTCGACAGATGCGCGCACAACAAAACCGCACTCTGACAAGTACGCAGATTGACAAAACCGTACACTGAGATATACGCACAAGACAAATGCGTACCTATTATTTTATCGTTCTACTGCTTCCTAGATGGCCCTGCCCTGCAAATTGAAAGACTACGAATACAAAGAATTTCTAGGCGTTCATTTTGCACCAGAAATTTCAAATTCACAAAGACGTAGATCTTGCACTGCCTAAAGTAAAACAAAAGAAAAAAAATGATCTACAAGGGAATCAATATAATAAACACTGTAGTGTGTTTATTTATATATTGATATATTATATGTGTATATATTTGTATGTTTCGTGTCCCCCCCCATGAACAAATGGATAGGCGAAAAATAGGCCAGGTTGCAGATTTTGAAATTAGGTTGCGTTTTCATGGAGATCGATGACCAGATTGTAGAAGATGGGGAAAGTGGGATCCTTATTTCTTTATCTCACTGCACTTTTTGCTTGGAGCACTGCTTGAAATCGAAACAATATATTGCAGCTTTTCTTAGCTGATTAACCGTCCATTTCATGTCCGCCTTTAAGAAAACAGATAGGCGAAAACTAGGCCAGGTTAGAGATTGCTGTAATCCTGTCAGGCTTCATTGAGAAGTAATTGGTAGAAAATAAACCATGTGGCAATTGATGGCAAAAGTATCTTACTCAGCGACAGTTGAAATTCAAACAATGAAGATATCAAAAGCTTCTCTTACCGCTGCCATGGAGTCTGATTTGTATGAATATAGTGCCTTCTCAATACATCGAATCTATGATAAACTATAGGACGACCTTATATTTTGATGCACTTCATGCATTGCCGAAGTTAAAATCGAAGCACTGAAGATATCTGAAGCTTCCATTAGCACTCCCATGCATCTTTATTTTCAGTTTCTGCCCACAGATAATTCCTTTGCTTCAGTTATTCTCTCTACTTTGATGCAATCGTCGACGAAACAGCTTTCACTAAGCAAAAACCATTGTGCGTATAACATATTCTGGGATAGCTTTCCATGATACTAACTCGCAACTACCATAAAATGGGGCTAAAGTGCCTAGCTGGATGAAACTGCCCAAAAATTTTTTTGGAGAATTTTGAAATTTTTAAAAACTTAACACTGGTAGGCAATTTTTTATGTTGCTGAATATTTTTCAATGTCTGAGAAAAAAAAAATAAGTTTAGATGCTTAGCACTTATCAAGCTATGAACGCTCAATTTGAGTCGGCTGCAGTAGCGTCTTCTCAAAAAGTATATATATTAGCGAAAATGGTATAGGGTAATGTCTCAATTACCGAATGCCCATCTATTACCGAGTATAGGTAGGAATCTTATTGCGTTCGGTAATAGAAAGGCATTCGGTAATTGAGACGGGTCGTCTCAAGTTCTTTGCTGTCATTTTTGACAGCTTGCCCACTCTAGTAACATTATAAAGATGTACAAGCATTTCTGTCTTCGTATGTACCTTAGTTCAGTGGTTCTTAACCTTTTTGGAGGTACCGAACCCCTCAAGTTCCTTATATGCATTCATCGAGCCGTTCGTAGTAGGAAAAATAAAAAGCCTGCCTATTTTTCTTCAGATTCAAAACATATGTATATAATCATACGCTGCATTAGCCCACAAACTGTACCAATTATCATTTGCACACACAATCACTCTGTTCAGAGAACAAAACCAGCAAGCAGGGCGCGAAGTCACGGAACATACGAGTAGGGGAACCAAAGCGCCGAACTCCTGAAACTGACTCACCGAACCCCTGGGGTTCCACCGAACCCAGGTTAAGAATCAATGCCTTAGCTAGAATATAAGCTAGTGAATGCATTGAGAAAAAGAAACTTCAAGGAATCCATACAATATATCAAAATCATTATAATTATTATTGGCATTTTGAGGTAGTGGCGGGTCAGGTGCAACATTATTTAAGTATCAAAACGTAGTTCAACTCTGCGTTAGGAGAATATGGGTATGCATTGTGATCGTAAGCCATTGATTGTTTTTCATACTTTTACACAATGCCATTAATTTTGTAAGGGTAGAAGAGGTTAGGGTAGAATTAATGACGATAGAATAACATAAGTTACAGTAAGTGAGCTTACAGTAAGTTAGACGGGAGTCGGTTTAATTTAGCAAGTTAGGTTATGTTAGACTAGCTTAGTTAGGTTCGATGGTTGTCATTGCACAAATCGAAGTAAAATAGTGAAACTAGAGAAGCACCCTGAGAGCGCAAGCCTCCGCCAAGCTATGCAATGTTAACGAAAGAATAAAATTGATCCTGAACGAGGATTTCCCTTTGATGATCACCGAAATTCGGTTCTTTACAACTTCCTGGCATTGCTAAAGCCCAATGCAGACGAGTAGCAAAGATTGACGAGAGTGGCATTTCGCTAACTAATGCTCCACCAGACTGGGAGAAAAACTGAAGAGCGAGTTCAGCAAGATGCGTCTAGGCGAGTCTTTCTCGTAGCTTTGGAGCAACTCAGAGCAACTTACAGTCCATATTCTCTATTATCTGTTACTGCTATGGTATGTAGCGCCTCCGCTTTTCTTAACACTCTACGTTAAATGGTGGCGATTGTAACTGCAATGTCAAAAGTACAAAATGTATTTGTCTCCAGGTCACAACGACGATAGCCACGGAAAACTTACATCTCAAAATTTTGCTTACAATCTAAGATATAGTACGAAACATTCAGTTGCTGAGTATTATGCACGTTGACTAAAAAATTCGGCCTGTAAATAAGCAACAAAATTTCTTAAACTAACGTTTACAATTTATTTTCCATGCATTGCCGCGGCATAAACGTTTCCCCCGCTACGTTTGCATTGAAATGTCAGGCCAAACTTGACGATCCGACAATTTTGTCTGGTCGAAACCAGCGAAGATATCGCACGGCTTAACAGTTCCTGTAATTTACCTGAAAGTCGGTCCGCAACTATTCTAGCTACCTCTTGACAATACGAAACACATAGCTAAGCACCCAATCAGACCAACAGATCACCAAAATATGGTCGTTTGCCCATTGTGCACTATCAGGACTGTTGTCGAGAGCTAATGTGCAGTCTGTAGGTCTCTTTTATCTACTTTTGACCGCTTATTATAAATGTGTTGTCGATTACTATCTTTACTCACATGAAGGGTAGCATCTCTCAACGTGCGGGCAATATATTAGGCTACCTGGGTAATGGTAGTTAAACACATGTAACACTTAAAAGTAAACTTGTTTCACGTAATAGTCGTATCAGATGGTACAGTAATGGTTCTTCGATAGCACGGAACCTGTTCAATGTGTTCTCCTATCGGTATGAAGTTAAGGAGTGTAGTCGCTGAGCGTGAAGCGCTCAGCTCTTGTTTATAAAGATAGGGACTTCTAGACTGCATGCGGCCCTTCCGTTACGTCCGTCCGAGCGGCGCGTCGGCGCGTCTTCGCCGCGTCCGTCGGCGCAAGCGGCGCGTCTGTTTTGCTTCTAGACCGAGAGCGAAATTTCGGACGCTTCAGCTATGAGAAATCGGCGTTTTGAGGGCGACTATTGTATTCAGCTATTGCTATTGAGCCCTGACGAAGCTATCGCTTCCGTGCAAATTGTGTTTGATATATACACGTTCGATATGTGTTTGATCTTCTTCTGAGCCGGGTTGCGATATAGTAAATGGCCAAATTATCAACTGTAATGCCAAAAAATGTCTTTCACTGCCAAATTTCACTGTTTTCAATTCCAAAATAGTACTTTTCATTGGCAAATTGATTTTTACTGCCAAATATGACCAAATTTGGCAGTGAAATATGCCAGCTAGCAACCCTGGCACAGCACACAAACAAAAATAATCTAAAGAATCGGATGAACGACTGGAAATGAAGCAATCAAATATTAAATTTTAAACCTCTGCCGGACGCGCGTGACGCGCCGGACAAACTGATGGGAGCAAAACGGACGCTGGCGTCGTGTGTAGATACAAGTGCGCGTTTTACAGAGCATTGCATTAAATAGAATTTTTCGGACGTTCGCGCCAAACAGATGAAAACGCGCCGCCGCGTTCAGTGTAGAGAAGCCCATACAGAAGGGTGTGTCTAATGGAACGCACAGTATCTTAACATTTCTAATAATTTCTGCAAGTTTCATAAAAAGCCATTTTTATCTTATGGGCAATGTCACTAATAAACACAACAAAAACCATGGAGACAGAGGGGCTACAGATCAGAAAAATTTAGTCATTTACTCTTCTTAACCTTCTTAACTATTCATGCAAATTTCATGAAGATCCGTTCATAACTGTTTGAGTAATGTTACCAATAACTACAAGTAGACAAACATATAAACGGTTTCACGGGTCTACACCAAAATTTAGTCCTTTGCTCCTCTTAAATTAATTAGCAATCCCAAAGATCCGTCCATATACTATTGTGAGTTCTCCTGCTGACAGACAGATCGCCTTAACGACAAATAGATTGGCATATACTCCTACAAAAACATAACCTACTGGGCGAAGGTAAATACTTATGAGCTTTCTGTCACAAGCATAATATTGCATAGAAAAGGGAGCTGGACTGCGCAATGGTAGGTACTGAAATAACGTTGAACTTAATGTATCAACATTTTCGAAAACTACGGATGTTAGACGGCTGTAACCATAAATTCGTATTCAGCGCATCGATATCTTCTAGAAAAATTTTATTAGACGTCTGTCTGACTTTGACAGGCAGGAGGGCAGGCAAAAATTTCTACTAGAATCTACTTTGTGTATTACATATTCTTTATTCAAAGAATCTAATTCTAAGCCTGATATCATAAATACTTATTACTAATAATTTCTTACATAATTTCCGTGCAGGTGGTTAGTTACGAAAGCGTCAACTCCATTAGACTCTGATCAGTACTTTCTTTAGTGTCATATTAATTGGCTAAAAATATTGCTGCTGTAAATCAACGCACTGCACGTGTAGGATTTTACAAATTCCAGTTCTTCTTCAACGCACTGCATTTGTAGATCTGCTTCCCAGCTTAAACGATGCATCTTAGCAAGAGAATGTTAGAGATAGCGCTCGTTGCGTGGCATTTAGGTGCCCGAGGAGGATGCCTCGGGCATTTCCAGTACAGCAGGCGCTGTCAAGTGAACGAAACGGAACTGGCGGCCAATTCTGTGGCTACTGACAATCGTTCGATGGACTCGCTGCTGCGCTGCCAGAGCTGGGCAGCGATGACAGACTGGGCTACGTCGCCTGCTTCAACAAAACAACTGACAACGAAGGCACTTACATACTTGGGGAACGGAAGCAGTGGGCTTTTCCGAGATAAAAATGTACCCGCCAGATGCTCCATACTTGCTGGATGAAAGCACAAGGTGGTGTGTAACGGCATGCAAATTTAACTCTTAGAACAACTGTTAACTTCTGAGTTATAAAAGCCAAAGTGCATAAAGTGAGACGAAGTTTTTAACTTGGTCCATTCATATATTGGACTTGATGATATATTAAATCAAAGAGAAGTGATGCAAAACTTTATCAATAGCTATTTACAACAGCGATTTAAAACATGCTAAGTCAGTGAACAAACAACCGTAGATATTTATTGTTGAAGTATTCGTAGTAATATTATTTTTAGATGAAGCAGCGGAAACGTACTTACTTTCGAACACTACAATCACTGTTAGTCCGAAAGAAGGCTCTCTGAGGATTGGATAGTGTACCGATACCACTATTGCTGCCAATACCTGGCATTTGGCCGATGCTGCTACTAAAAGTCGCCGATGCTCTACGACTACCGATACTTTTTTTTTTAAATAAGCAACATCAGAGCAAATGCTAACGAACTGAATGTGAATATTCAGTTGAATACAAATTGTCTGAAAATTAGGCAATATACATGGTTAACTTCAGAATGCCTATGTTAATTTAGCTTATACTGTACTTCATGGAAGAAAAGGGAATGGCTACATATACAGGGGTTGTAGGACTGCCCGTTCTTAGTGAGATGATACAGTCAGCCCTAATTGTTCAATCTACCATCTTGGCCACTGAATTTGTCACTTTATACTAGGTTTCAGGTTATAAAAGTGGAAGTCGAAATTTTAGTAGTCTTTAGTTTAGTCATAAAAGGTCATAAAAGCTTCTTAATAGGGGGAACAGTAGTGGGGTTGAGAGTGTGTCTGTGAATGGTGAGACTTTCAGCGGGAGTAGGATGGCGGATGCATTTAATGATCATTTTACCTCCGTTGCGACTCGTTTGGCCAGTAGTTTTCCTGGGGAAATAAGAAATTATGATATACCCAGGCCACGTGTTGAGGATGCCTTGGTGCTGGATCGTGTTATGCCCGATGAGATTGTTAGCATTGTGAGGTCGATGATGAATAAGCGATATCAACACTTAATATCTTGAACAAAGTATTCGAGAAGGTTGTTCATGCCAGGCTATCAAGATTTATTTCCATGCATAATATTTTAACCCCATCACAGCACGGCTTTAGAAAAGGTAAGA
>LQNS02001578.1:1561689-1573381 GCA_001587735.2 Parhyale hawaiensis | reverse complement strand
CTGATAACTTAGGTTTGGCTAATTTGTAGAAGTTAATGCGTTCCATAGAAATTACCTTCCCTTCAAGGTATATCTGTATGCATGTTTAAGTTTTTTGTATGAAGACTACTAATTGAGCTCTATTATGTAGTGAAAATTAGAGTGAACGATGAATAGACCACATGTACCGAATATCCCATAAGCGATTGTTACGCTTGCAGTTGGATATGTTCTCAGTTTTAATTGTAGATACTTATAAGTTTTAGAGAACAATTGTAATTTTCTTGAGAACAATAAAGGTTTACTATTAAGTGCCAGCGACTAATACGATGAGATAACGATAGCATTTTATAAGGTTTTTCTATCTCAAAACGCAGTCATTAGCATTGCCCTTTCCCCTTTGGATCAGGTATCAGACAATATACTCTCGCATCCTGCAAATTCTTTTTGGGTTGCCAAACATTTATGAGATTGAAAAAAATAAATTACCGGGACCGCAAGTCGCCGAATGATGTGACACCGACGAATCGGAATATTTTAAGATCAGACCTCAGGCCTTCCCAAGTTGGACTCTTAATCCTAACCTAATATACACATAAGCAGTTGTATATTCTTGACGCATCAGAAACCATGGGAGCAGTCATTACTCAAACTTTCTGTACCGTACTTGAAGATAACCATTTCACCGTATTTTGTGTAGGGGTGCAGCTTAAGTAGGTGGCTAGTCAGGAGCGGGAAATTAACGAATAAGGTAAAAAATACGGTGATATGTTCCTGCAGAAAATTGTTAACTGAATATGAAATGTTTCAAGTTTTTCACTTCGAAGAAGAAAAATCAGGGTGCCATACCTGCCCTGATCTTATCTCAGGTGCTGTAAAGTTTTCACCAGCCTCCACTGCAATTTTCTACTGATAATTCTAATCGTTCAATTAGTATATGTTCTCTTTATTTATGTGCCTAAAGGATGAAATTTACAATTGACGACGATATTTGTGGCGAAATTATTTAAAATACACTTAGGCTACTCAGCCTTCCGTTCGTCGATGTTGACGTCATTGATGAAGTCACTTTTCGATACTGGTTTCTTGCGAGTTCTCCCGTAACGCTCTTTGCATCCTTGTCACGACTACTCCTATCAGCACCCTCTCAGGAGCATAGAATGGGTTACAGACCTTAGGGTTAAGTTAGTTGGCATTACCCATCCTACGTGTGTGTGGGTGCGGGGGGCCGCTTCCAGTATAACCCCACAGATTTCCTAAGCCTCTGTAAGCTCTTCAGGTCATCATTCCCTCTTGATAACATCACATTCTTCAATTTTCATCCCATGTTGAAGCTGCTTTTGTTCTTCTTCCTCTTTCCCGAGTTGCGTGATTTTCATAAGCGTGCCACAAAAACTGCAGTTTCTGTCCTGCACAAACACGCGAAAAAGGTAGGTCCAGTCGGAGCAGTAGGGGACGCGTGCTTTGCTTAGTATATAAAATACATGGGCAGCATTGAGCCAAGTGACGAATTCTGGAACAAGGAAGTTATTGATCTCATTAGATATGAATGAGCAGTCGGTTGTTCGAGGCGACCACATTCCGTACCCTGCAAGACGATATTTCTTTATTATTTATTATCATGGTACGAGATCTGTCACTCATACTCCCGACATGCTGCGTATTTAGAAGAGTTTGTATTTTTTTAATGACGAAATTATGAGACTTTGCGCATTGAAAAGCATAGATGATGGAGGATACATACGTTGGTAAGTAATTTCCAGTGTAATTATTATTATTATTATAATTTCCAGTGCAAAAATAATTGAAACCTATATATATGTATATCTATTGGCGAAGATCCACGATGTCATTCTTCACGTTTTTTTTTTCTAATCCGGAGTAAATCAAATCAAAATAATACAACAAACGCCATCATAGGTTTGTATCAAAACTACGTACTAAACACTAACGTGTGTTTGTATTCTTAAGTAGTCATATATTCATACTAGCGCTACCCGTGGCAATTTCACGTTTAATTAATTGTTTCGCTATCTAAGATGTAAGAAAGCTAAGCTGGATATCCGCAACTTATCATAGTATGACCAAACGCAACGCTTCTACCCTAACTTTCCCCGCCTAAACTGGCCCACAACTTAACTCTGGCGACCTCATTATCATTACCCATTACTCATTACCCGTTATTATTATACTCCTAATTTTATGAACCTGTGCCATGGATGTGATCCAAGCAGTAAGACTCAGTTCATTGTGCCGCATCAGTATGGGAATTTTTATATCGGCATTCCTGCCGAAATATCTCATGTGAACTGAGAGCGCCACTACTGGCGGAGGATAAGACGCAAAGTATCACCAACAGAACACGGCTCAGATTAAGTGAGTCACTCAGTCACGCAGCACAGGGCAAGAGACGACAACGAAAAGAGAACGAGATAGAAGAGAGAAAATACTCGCGCATAGAGTCCCTTCTCTGGCCGCCGCACGAGAACAAAGAGGAGTCCCATGGGATGAGTCGTTAACCACCATTCGGCAGCCCACCTCGTGAAGCAGAAAGTGAAGCATAAAGAACCTGTCTAACCTAACAAACCAACCTTCTCAGCAAGAACTACAGCCAGCTGCAACTTCCCTCGCAGAGAAGGGACTCGGGGCTGCCCTTGGGTTCGTGAGCCTATTTATATTCTGGCAAGGATAGGGCCCGTCAGAATATACCCCTGAGGACAATATATGACGCAGTCAGTTTCCATAACTCACGTCGTCAAACATAACGCACGTGGTCAATCTCACCGAACGATATCTATCATCATTCAACATAATGCATCTCGTTTAAGTTGACCCCTAATTCCTGATATGAGAATTAGGGGAATACAGTGGATACAAGGTCATAGTTATGAAGGTGGGAAACTTCCTAATAAATAGTAGGTATGCTACACTTGTATGCTACACTTCGATGACGGGGTGCCTCGCGCCTACGGCTCATTTTATGTCCAAATCTTTAAGAACCGAAGTGCTCGAGCCTATGCCTCATTCCTTTTTCAAAATATTGTGAATCGGCGTCCAACAGCCGGGGTCCTGTCACACGGTTCTCATAGAATTTACAATCTTGGTGCCCAGGAAAAGAACAAGAACGGTAATAATCACTTGGCCTCGAATCAATAAAAGGAGCAATGATGCTGCAGTGCGTGAGATTCAGCAACTTACCATAATTTTGCAGAGAACATGGAAATCGTCATTTCGGGAACACAGCCTCGGTCGTGCACATTGCCTTCTAAATACTGAATAATATATTGGAAAATCAAAATACTGGGAGCACTACCGCCTCCGTAATGAGATCACAGTCATTTGTAAAATCACAAATAAAAAGAAACTGTGTATGTAAATTTTCCTCATATTCATTTATTTTTGATGGAAGGGTTGGCTATTCTATATATATATATATATTTCGAAACGGGCTATTAGATGGCCATGAATCTTTATAAACGGCCTGTTAGGTGGCTAATGTCTCGATAGAGGTACCAAGAATCTNCGGCTCACTGTCAACAGATTCTATGCTTGTCTAACGAAAGCAAATTCAATTATATGTTACGTATTCCAGTTGTATTTTCCAGAGCAACTTTTAAATTATCGTGCCCGTTCTTGCAACCAAGGGGCAGGTTCCACGTGCGTATCACTGATACAATCGAATTAAAGGGCTAATCCATGACAGAGACGATAGGGTAGAGTAGTGAGTAGATCCGTCGAATTTCTTCCCTATCTAAAAGTGAAGAAGATGTGTCAAATAAGATCATAAGACACAAGCAAAACCGGTTCACAGACTTTTAGTATAATATAGATAGATAGATAGGTTCTCCGGCATCCAAAATGACAACGAAGAATTAGTGATCAGACTCTCTCCATTACTATAACAGTTTGTGGTACAGATCTTGGCACTGTATAGATGTATTGTGTAAACTAGCGAGTATACAAAAGGAAGGAGATAAGGGCGGCACGTTTTACCTTAAAGAAATAGCATTTTCGTCCGTTGAGCAAACTCGCAGTTTGTAAATCATTTATAGAAACGCAAACAAATGAAAAAAAAAAGATCAGTTTGACGCGGTCACATCGGCAACGAATAAATTAGGCTAAAAATGCCCGATGGATAGATCAACAAATTAACGTGCAGTGCATTTTGCGGCTAGTAATACTGTCAAAACAAACTGCATGGACATTAAACGAAGGAAACAAAAAACAAACCTGCTGGCCGATGAAGTGACATATCTCAATGTAGAGCTCACTGATGAAGACAACTCCTCTTACGTGGGCAAGAAATCACTGATAATTATATATAGTTTTCGTGATAACCAAGATATAGGCCTCGAGAAAGAAACTCGGAAGCTCCAGGCTGTGGGCAACATGCTGTAGTATGTACACCTAAGGGTGTAAACTTAGGTGTAATTTCCTGCCATTTGGTGTAATCGAACGTCCAATGAATACTTACGCGTAAAGTTAGGTAAAAGGCGAGGACTGGTTCTGCTAACGTCCTAAGCTTTTTCCCATCTGGTTAGGTTCAAGGCAAGGACTGGTTCAGCTAATAAACTCTAAAACACCATGACAACACTAAAAAACCCGTATAATAGCACTAAGAACATTTAGGAACGCTAGCAGAACCAGACCTCGCCAAGATTAACCTTACACAGGCCAGCTCATAGGAAGGCGTTCTCTAGTAGGGGCGATCGGTCGGGGATGGGGACGGATCAAGCACAAAAACGGCCCGTTTTGAGAGTTTATCTGTCGAGATACGTACGATGAAAATCCCGTAGACTACTCCATGGCCGTTAGGTGTAATAGTCAAAATACAGCTAGCCGCAGCTGAATACAGCCAACGTCCTTCTTAGTAATAGTCGATTACGTTTAAACCCCGAGATTGCTATATATATGTATATATAATTATTTATATATATATTTATTTCTTTATATATATATACTGTATATATCTTTGTCCGTCCACCCAATAAGTGGTCGAAGGAGTTCAACTAAGTTCATAATTCTTTTTGCAGGGCGTTTGGTGGGTTGCCCTCAATGTACCCCATGCTAAAAACTAAAATTAGCTGGTCATAAAAACATGACGGCGCTGAAATTTGTTTTCCACCCGTAAAAAAGGTAGAAGAAGTTGAGATTCTTCATATTTATCTCCGTCAAGGAGGTTATAGTTTTGTTGGACTTGTCTGTCTGTCTGCTTAAATTGTCTGTCTCTCACAAAGATAACTCAAAAAGTTATGGACTGATTTTGACGAAATTTTCAGGGATTATCAGGTATATTAGGAGGAACAGATGATTAACTTTTGGGAAAGATCCGTCATCCGTTCGTTTGTTTTCCTATGTATGGGCCTTACAACCCCAGGGATATACCCGAGTACCTTTTCCGAAGGAGATGTTGCATCTGGCCGCAGTTCCTGCGGACGAGGTTAGTTATGTAAAGTTAGGTAGGTTCTTCATTTCCGTTTCTGTTCCGCGAGGATGGCTGTCGATCGAGATAGCGCACCTTCTCCGAGGGACATCTCTCATCTCTCTCGTGTGGAAGGCCGTGAAAGAGGCCGACCACTCGAATGTCTCCTACTATGCTTTGCGCCTTGTTTCCTGCCCGTAGTAGCGCACGTAGGCCCCGCGACAAGTTATGTTGTATTTAAATACTACACGCTCATCTCTGTTGGAACGCTACGGAGGTTGAAAAAAGTTTATAACTAACTAACTGGTTTGTTTGCCTCATTTTTCTCAATGCCATAACTCAAAAAGTTATGGACGGATTTTTACGAAATTTATATGAGCTGTTAGGTTTATTACAAAGCGTAAATAACCAAATTTTTGTGATGATCTGTTTGTTTGTTCATATGTTTGTTGTTGTGTTTCGTTTTATGTTTGTTAGGGCAATGACTCGAAAGTGTTGAGTGAATCATTATGAAACTTACAGTCATTGTTAGTAACGTTAAAAGACATAAATGAATAAATTTTGGTGCAGATCGGTTGATTCGTTTCTATGTTTGGGTTGTGTTTGTCATAAAGTTTGTTATGCAATAACTCAAAAAGTTTAGAATGGATCTTTAGGAAACTTGCAGAAGTTGTTAGTAATGCTAGAAAATATAAATGATTTAATTTTTGTGCAGATCTGCAGGTTTGTTTATATGTTTGGCTTATGTTTGTCATAATGTTTGTTAGCAACATAACTCAAACAGTCATGAATTCAAACTGTTAATACTATTAAAAGGCACAAGTGATTAGATTTTTGAGTTGATGCAAAAGAAATTATGGTTTCAGAGCCACTTTGAATTTTTCGTTACCGTTGCCTTACTTGGTGGAGGTATGCGCTCTCAGAGTGCTCTGTTTGTCATTACTTATTTTTTAAGGAGTCTGGTGGACTGTCCTCCATGTGACCCATGCCAAAAAATTTTGATCAGCTAGCCATAAAAAATGACAGCGATGAAATATCCTCCCACCGCTTGGATGGTGTTACGCCCCGAGGCGTTCTCGTTTCACTTATTTTAGTTTGACGTGCGGCAGCGCTTTTAACTTAACCCCCCCCCCCCGTAATGCCCGCCGCTTAACCCTGTCTACCGCTACGGTGTCCGTCTCCCTTACACCTCATCTAACCTCTTAGTAATTTGATGTCATCTGTGCTTCTCGCATCTGTTCTGGCCGCAAAGAGCTCGCACCAGTGTCCTCATAAAGACATCGACATACGACGGCACGTCTTGCATTGTTCTCGTGTGTATTTGCTTGCCTTATCTAATTGCTGTTTCCCACAGTTTACAGATAATTTATCCCTTCATAATCTTCCACGTTTTAATTTTTTCGCTGCAAATTTTATTTTGTTTTTTTTTTTCATGCACTGTTAGAGGACCCATAGATATTGATCAGAAGCCCATAATTTTTCTGCTCTGTTTGATGCGATAGCTATACAACAAAGTACAGCAGACTCGACAAGTTTCTTCAGACACAGTAGCGTGACATTTTGTTCTCAAGATATCATTTATTTCTTTGGACAACATACATTCACTTCAAGCGATACTTTGGAGTCGAGATGGGAGCCGAGAGCCTGGCGTATCCTAGCCACGCATTTGGCCCTATTAAGGATACCATCTGTTACCACCAAAGAGAAAAGAATTCTTAACGAAAAAAATAAGAAGCGGTAGATATGATACGGTTAAGATCTGCCCGACGTCGAAGCAGGTCGATTTTTTAAGCGAAAAGAGGACAGCTTGATCTTCCCTCCAGCGAATATCAAAACTTCTTTCAAGTTTAATTTCTCCCTATTGAATAATGAAAGGCGTAGCGTGCAGACACATGGACGACCGGACGGACGTACGGAAGGAGCGTCAAGGAGAATTTTGATATAGAATAGAGTGCCCGCGGTGTCAAAAATGACAGCAAAGAATTTGCAATGACCTGTCTTCATTCAACGTCAAGCTTTCCTTCGGTAATACGCTCACAAGCAATATTTTTTAACCCGCAGTCGATATTGCTCCTCATAAATACTCAGCTCTCTGTCCAGGATACTTGATGGGGCCATATAATGCGAAAGTTTTCCTCAAGTTGTTCTGTTGAGAGAAGAGAAAGAAGAACCCAAATTGGAGAAAATTATTTGCTGCCAAGAAATCCCCGTGTTGCTTACCCACCAGCTGACCGCTGACAAATAGCTTACCATTTGCTCTTTTGATTATGCAGTCAATAAGAGCATCAGCGTATCTCAGCGCAGCTGAAGTTTGGATGAAGGATAGCTCAGACGAGAGTACAAACCATGTCGCAAAAGAGTTCCTAGAGAAACTGTATGCATACGTTAGCAAAGAAAGAACTGCATCAGATATACGTTTGCCCTCATCTGCAATGAGGCCTATTTTCTACCAACCAGTTTTCAGTAAAGCTTGACAGGATGACCACCGCGTAGAACCTAATCTTATTTCCACCTACCTGTTTTGTTAAAGCGTGACAGAAAATGGATAAACAAACAATAGAAGAAACCAACAGATAAACTTAACATTGGTCTGTATTATATAGTAGATGTTAAAGAACACAAATGATAAAATTTGCCGGTTGATCCGTACGTCTCTTGGTGTGTCTGACTAATATTTATCAGCATATAACTCAAAAAGTTGTGGACGGATGTTCAAGAAATTTGTAGAAACTTTTGGATATACTGAAAGACACCAAAGACTAAACTTTCGAAATGTTCGCTAGTTTCGCTTTTACATTTTACTAATAAATACTTGATAAAAGTTGAAGACCACTTGAAAATATAAAAGAAAAATAATGTTTTTGTGACAAAAAAAATGAATTTCTTTGACTAGGGATCAGTGATTCCTAAAGATAAAAGGTGAGTAGGACAAAAATTACCTGTTGTAACATTATATAAAGAGAAGTGAACTAAAATCATGTAGTGAGTTTTCAGTTGATTACAAATTAGCTCTTCCAGCAGAGCACTCCTCATCCAAGCTATCGCTTTGCAGCTAACTTAACGTACCTTACCTAACCCAACGCATCTCATCTATCTTAGCACTCGCCATCAAATACTGCTCTACCTAATTTAGCACATCTCGTCCAACTTAACGCTTCTTATGTAACCCAACGCTAATTTTAATCTCACGTTTCTTATCGAATATACTGCTTATTATTTATCCTATCGCTATTCAGCTAACCTAACACTCCTCGTCCATTGTAACGCTATCTATTTACGGTAGTAATGTTAACGCTCCTCATCCAGCAAAACGCACCTCGCCTGACCTAACATTTGCCATCCAAACAGAAACTCGATCATCTCTGACGATAACGCTCTTCATTCGACCATAAACTCCTCATCCAACCCAACATATCTTTTATAACAAATCGCTCGTCTAACGCTGCTATATTTAGCACCACGCTCCTCACCCAGCCTAATGCTTCTCGAATAATGTAACGCTCATGTAACTTAATGTATACTTCAGCTAATGCTCAACATCCATCGCAACTCTCCTCATTTGACCTAACGCTCGTCACCTTACCTTGCATTCCTCCTCCAATCTCACGCTTCTCGCTGAACTAACGCTCCTCATCTAATCTAACACTCATTACTCACACTCAAATCTAACAACTTGGTCCAACTTGACGGTCCTCAGCTAACTTTACGTTCCTTCTCCATTTAACCCAACTTTTGTCAACTAACCTAACGCACTTTACGTATGTACCTTCTTTCACATTCTTTTCAATAGTAGCAGCTCGCCTTCCAAGATGGCCACCAGTGAAAAATGAAAAGGCATATCTCACCTGATATTAGGAACAAAACCTATTGTGATACCACTTTTCTACACTTTTTTATGTTGATAAACACGTTTCTGAATCCATTTTTAGGTTTTAATTACAATTTTAAGGTCATTTTTGCTTCTTGGCGTCAATATTTTTCTACATTGAATGTAATGCTTCACCAAATGTTTTCTCAAAATAGTGACAGTAGATTAATTGTGAGGACTTTGTGGAATGTCAATACTACCACCACAACAACAGCAAGTAATTATAGTAACTTCTCTTTAGGTCCATCCATTCAAGTATGTACAAAAATAGCTGTTTTGATTCATCATCAGGGACGAAGGTCCTATCAAAATTCCATGTAATACACAAGACCCAGACTGGACATTGTGTTGCTGGTGTCAAGAAAAAACTGGAAAGGACGTGCGACGCCCTTACAAGAAAAATATTATCATGCTGCATGTCAAAACCTCGAAGATGAACTGAAAGCTTTTGTAGACAATGATTTTCCTATACCACTTGGGGTCAATTTGCAGTGCTTAGATGATGGTTCGGAGATCCCCCCACAATGCTGAAAATGAAGCTAAATATTACAACGGGTGTCAAGGACTTTCCGTTCACATAACCTTCAGCAAGAAAAGAATCAGATGGCGAGGACTTCAGTCTCAAAAAACTTGTTCTAGCTTTAGCGAGTCTCTGGATCGGAAAAAACATTCAATGGGTCTATTGTGAAATGTTTCGATGAACCAATTCACCGAGCACGTAGTCAAGACTGAAGTCATGAAGTCAGAATCTCTGCAGATGGGCAGGAGCTACATGCACTCTTGAGCACTGCAAGCGATGCCAAGGCTGGAGATATGCATAATCACCTATCCTGCTACACAAAGCTGAAACAGGAGGCCAGTGCAGCTGTGAACAAATCATCACATGCAGAGAGAAGCTATGCCAGGCCGCAACACGACCTCTTGGTGTTTGCTCAACTTCTAGCATTTTTTCAGTTCAATACTTCTGCTGACCTGAGGAAACTGTACAATCGACGTCTGGTCCAACTGGACCCGGAGTGGATTGGATAATATGTACATCCGGCACGGTTCAAAGAACATTTTTACAGACGCTAGGACCAGATTGGTCAGAATGCACAGAAGGTCCTGACATTTACATCTCTCGCAAAATGACAGTCGGCGCTGCTCTAACAGAGGCGTCTCGCAGAATGTGAGTGCTGATTAGGACAGAAAATTGTTGAAGTGAGTCTCATTCTGCGTCAGCACATTCTTCAGGAACAGAAGCATTTGGAGGATCGTTCGACGGGAGTTGCCTCAGTGAGCCAGTCAGTAAGCCTCTGTTGACCCTTCTGGAAGTCCTTCTTAAAGGCTCAAGCTTTATTGAGGATAAAGTAGCAGAGGACCAGCACCAGTGCCAGATTTAGAGTCGCCTACACTATATCCCAGCTGATACACACCAATGCTGCTAAAGAATCAGTATGCATTTAACCTTCACCAGAAGAAAGAGAGAAACATCAATTCCTCTATAAGTTGGATTGAAACTACGAATACATACAGGCGCCCGTCAAAAAAGCATCATAAATACTTTCCATGCAATAGGTAGACCGTGTCATATGACCGGGTCATGACTATTAGGAAGGGACTTGCTGTTTCTGTACCAAAGCGATTTGCTTTAGATGGTATAAAAATCTTTTTTTTTTAATAAAGTGTGGAGTATTCACCACTTCAGCAATTGACTGCGTGCTCTGTGGATTGGCTCATCCCTATCTTTTCGAATCATTTCACAATAGACCCATTGAATGTTTTTCCGATCCAGGCAATCACTAAAAGTATCACAAGTTTTGTTTGGGACTGAAGTCCTCGCAATCTGTATCTTTTCCGGCTGAAGATTATGTGAACGGAAAGTCCTCGACACCCGTTGCAATATTTAGCTTCATTTTCAGCATTGTGGAGGGGATCTCCGAACCATCATCTAAACACTGCATATTGACCCCAAGTGGTATAGGAATATCATTGTCTACAAGAGCTTTCAGTTCATCTTCCAGGGTTAGAAATGCAGCGTGATAATATTTTTCTTGTAAGGGTGTCGCACGTCCTTTCCAATTTTTTCTTGACACCAGTAACACAATGTCCAGTCTGGGTCTTGTCGTGTATTACATGGACTTTCAAAAGGGTCTTCGTCACTCATGATGAATAAAAGCAAGCTATTCTTGTGAGTCTTCGATCGTCATATTTGAATGAATGGATCTAAAAACACATAACTAATATTACTTGCTACAAAAAGGCAAAAAATCTAATATTAAATAGAAGTCGACAAATTAAAATTTACCGTTTCGGGATGCAAATCCAATCTTCAGAAAACCTACAAACTAACAACCTATCAATAAAAAGCTTTTATTATCAAATCTATTAGGGGAGCATGGGTGTTATCGAGAAGAGGTCTAAAATGTGAATGAACAGAGCTA
>LQNS02001578.1:1467843-1481251 GCA_001587735.2 Parhyale hawaiensis | reverse complement strand
TTAGATAGCTAGTGAGCTAATAGCCATTTCACTTTCTTCAGTTCATTACTCTGCTCTTAATTAGCTAGTATCTAGCTATTTCTATCGAGATGTCTTTGTATTTTGGAGTGTTTCTAAGTTTTTCGTATGATTCTACTGCTATATTTCTTTAGTACAGGACTCTGTTATGAATTAGCTAGCTAGTAGCATGTTATTTCCGTTAACTTTTATTTGTAATTTGAAGTGTTTTCAAGCTTTTCAAAGGATTTTATACTGCAATTTTAAATCATAGTATTTCTGTAGTTTGTACATTTAATGAAGCCATAGCAAATAGAGGTACTTGCTAACTGCTTTTTTCGTAACCCTTCTATCTTAAAATCGTTCATCTTCAACAGGAAGTTGAAATGAAGTGACTAAGATTGTTGATGATTAGCTAGCTATATGTGTCTACACAGCAGAAAATCCTCTAAATGTTGGATAAATTTCCTAGAATTCGGGAAAAAACAACAAAATATTGAAAGAAAAAAACAATTGAACCAAAAAAACATGGATTTTGTTCAAACAAAAAAAAAAAAAACATTGTTTATGCCAATCCTGTCAAGAATTTAAGGCGGCAATTTGTTGGAAAGTTCAAATGACCTGCGACCCCCCCACCCCCTCATCTCTGAAGAAGGAAAGTTCCAACACGGCGCATTGCAGGCACACCCACAACTGCCGAGTCAGCACACCTAGATAAACAAAGAGCTCGCGTGCATGGATTGGCCTCGAACCTGCAGAAAAACGAGTTAGAGTTGTGAACGTAAGCATGCTACTCCCGTGTAGGCCGTACTACCTGTCCGTGGCGGCCCGGGTGTGAAGTTTTAATAATAATAATAATATAGAAACCATATTTGTTGCTGTGTTCACCATGAAGCTCTTATTGTTGGAGAGTCGAAAGCATGACTGGCTGTTCCAAAAAAAATGTATTAATGTTTTCCTTCTTTCACAGTACGTAGGACACAACTTCCCAGTATACAAAGAATATGAAGTCAACCCTGGCCAAGAGCGCAAGTCACATCTGCCCGATGATAAGTGAAGCTCTTCGCTAGTGTTGAACTTAGCCTGTTGTTCATGTATATTATATAGTTTATCATTGCCCGCCTGAAGTAAGGCATTCTACACGTGTATATGTGTTTTGTTTATGGTTTAAAATGAAACACTTCAAAATATCAACTGTTGTGTTACTGCTGATATATAATCAGTGGTCAACAAGCTTCTTTGTTTACTTCTTTGGTTCTTTCAACTTTGTTTTAATCATTTCCCCTCTCTTAATCCAAATCTAAAGGTGTCTTCTTTTTATCATGTTTTATTTTCAAGTTATCACTTGTTTTATTTTTTATTTTATTGTACTTCAGTTGTGTTATCCTCCCAGACCGCCCACCGCGAGCATTTAGTGACATATTATATAGCTATTGTTATTCCTACACCACAGTCAGTGACGAGTAGGTATCTAAGAACTGAATGTACGAACCAAGTTTTAGTTACGGATGGTAGGAGGTCGTGAAGTCTTTCTGCCCTTTACTTATCATTGCATGTTTATCAGTGATGTAGCTACGCTATGGCTTCTTTTTTTGATATTGTGCTAATATCCTCACTTGTTGACATTATTGGAAAGCAGTTTATTACATTGGACACATTATTTAGTGGGTGCCTTGTCAACTAGAAACAATAAATAGGCAGCTATGAGAAAAGTAAGCGTCCCATATGTCCTTATGTTAGCTCCACGTTCCTGTCAGAAGTTAGGTACTTTTTCTTTGTCGTGACACGTGACGATATCGCCACTTTGGGTGCTTCATATCGATCTCAGCTTATTAATGCTGCGGCTAAAAAGGAGACGTATATATACTATGTAGCTACATATATAGCTATGTACTTACTAAATATATAGGTACTCATACTCATTGGTGGTAATCTTAGATGCAATTTGCTCGTGGCATCTTGCAGCTTTTATTTTTTCTCAGTTAATAAAATCATACATATATTACTAACTAAATTTGACAGTGAAAGTGTCCTTGAAGAAGCTGAGCTGTGTAACTGTGATGGAACGATAATAGGTCGCTATAGGATAGGAGGAGTTGTTTCATAATTCGATGCACTTAGGCAGTGCAAATAGGTACGCTGGGCTGTTACGAATTGTGAAACATTCTACCCGATATTTATTGAAGTAGGTACCGTAGTTTGTTTCCTGCTGGGCAACAGATTTGTTGTGCGATTTTTGAATATTTTTTCTTTGAAAATGGAGCAAGACTTACGGCGTGGTACTTTTTTGTTTCTTTTCGTTCCGTAAAAATTGTAGGTATAGGCTATACGTAGGAAGTTCAAAAAATTGTTGCAGTAGAGTAACAAAAAAAAAAAAAAAAAACATACAAATGCTCATTTTTTCAGCTTTACGCTCTTATAGCACACTCTCCTCCACGGTCTTCGCTCCTCTGTACCCGCGTCGTCCTCTTGACAATGCACAGGCAAGTATACTATTCATTCCTAAATTGATAATCACACATCTGAGAAAATTTTTCTCACAACTTAGAAAACAATAAGTCACATGGTAGGTATGAGGTCAAGATGGTCAGCTGGATGGTCAATGAGTTGCAGTTTGCTCTCCTCCTTGTACTGCCGAGTTCCGTCTGTACAACTTAGTGGGATCAATTTTCAAAAGGAACAGGACTTTGCCAGAAGCTTAAATTTGGAGCTGAAGAGTAACCTTTCTTGTGAGTGCACTGAGAGTTTTTTTTTTTTTTTTTTGTCTAGCGGATGACACGGTTCCGAAAATAAGTAAGCCTGTAATCAGAGGGTATGTAGGAGTGTGACGCTCTACATGTGTGTATCTCTCTCAGTTTTGGTTTTGTTACTTTTGTTTCCAAACTTAATGAACGTCCTACGTACGGTACTTCTTGATTTGCAGGGATTGTAACTAATGTAGTTAATTAATATTCAAGCTCATTACTGTTTTTTCTGAACTAACTAGCAATTCTGATTCACTTTCATGTACATGATGTATTCCTAATTTTCTGGCCACAAGTCTGTAAATATATGATTTTTTTCTCGTGAAATAAATATCACGTATTGGATATTGCTGCATCTCATTACACCTCATCCTCAAGAGGATGCTGGACTAATTCAGCATCTAAGGGAATGTGCACTCCCTGGGATGGCTATCTGCAATTTCGGAGTGATATATAGTAGTATATATTTGTGAACAGCTGCGTCTCATGTAAATTTGGTTGTGGATTTCACTCTCGCCTGAACACTTGCTTTGAAGCCGTTTGAATTATTACCTCCGCCATGAAGGTTATGGTTTTGTCGTGCGTGTCTTTCAGCTAGATTAGGCTACTTAAAAAGTTATGAACGGATCTTAATCAAATTTACAGGGATTGTTAGGCATGTTAACAGTAACAGATGATTAGCTTTTTTGGTGAAGATCCTTTCTTCTAACTGTTTGTTTGTCTGTCTACTATTTCTTAGTAACATTACTAAGAAAGTTAGGGATGGATTTTTATGACATTCGCATGAATTGTTCGGTATATTACAAAGAGTAAATTACTAAATTTTTGTGATGGTCTGCTTGTTCGTTCGCTTTTTTTTTTTTGGCGCAGTTTGATTTTATTCTTGTTTGCACAATAACGCCTAAAGTTATGAATGGATCGTTGTGCAATTCACAGATATAAATGATTAAATTTTGGTGGTGATCGGTTGGTCCGTTTGTGTGTTTGACTAATGTTTGCTAGCAGTATAACTCAAAATTTTCTGAACGGATCTTCAAGAAAAATACACAAGCTGTTAATACTGCCATAAGGCAGAAATGATTAGATTTCGGTGTTCATACAAATAAAATCATGGTTTTAGTACAATTTAAATATTTTGTTACCGTTGCCTTGCTTGGCAGAGGTATGCGCTCTCAGAGTGCTCTACTTGGAGTATTGCTCTCCACCTTGGATGCCTAGTATGAGAAAAAAAGTTAGAGCAAGTTGAAGCTATCCAAAGATCGTTCCCTGCCACACGCGACTTAGCTGTCTCCTGTTGTATTCAATAGAACGAAGATGCAAGCGGTTTAACAGTTAGCTATATATATATATGTTTGGGAAATTCTAGAACGTATCACTGAATATGAATGAGCGGGTTGTCGCTAGACACTCAGAAAGAAGTGGAAGGAGTTGTGATGAACGCATACCTAACAGAGATGGCGGCAAAGCGGTGGCATCACAATATTCTAATAGTTTCACTATACGTTGAGCAAGCTTGTTTAGCAATACACTTCGTCATTAAGCTTTACGGTGACTAGACTTTCCATCGATATATCAAGGTTTTAAACGACTTAAGAGTATACTTCTTATAGTCTATCTGGTCGCACGAGACACCTCTATTAAGCGACGACCAAGAGAGTAACCTGCGATTGACCGACTCAAGGTTTGCAATGGCTTTACTACCAAGGATGATGAGATTACACAAGGTTAACCCACGTAGCGGGCCAAGCTGCGGTGCACCGTGGGCAGTTCATCTACAGATAGTTATGCCCAAGCTCAGCCAATCATCGCCCGCCGTGACGCCATCTCAGCCAATCATCGACCGCCATGACTTGCATCAATTTCAGCCAATGGGCGACTGCCGCGTCGCTATGCTGGTGTAAACAAATGAGGCCTTCCCTGCCAATTGTTTATCATTCATTATTCCAAATTGGAACTACCCATACACTGAATTACATAAGTAAAGGAAAATAATAGACCATATATTTGATTTATTGTATTACATTTTGATTGCCAGCGCCTTAGAAACAACTGAAGAAATCACCCGGAAATGTTTCCCTAAGTTGAAGCGATCTTTAGCGCGAAATAAACTGATTCTCATTGGTTTAAAAAGATAAAATTAGACAATTTTCATAGACTAACAATACTTTGCATTACAACAGGTTATAAAGTAGAATGTTATACACACATGAAAATCACAATGAACTGCAACTGACCAATTTTACCAACGTTTACGTAACAAACAATCGCGACACATATTTCACCTCTCGCACACACGACGCCATATTGGAAATTACCCAAGATGCCTCTGTCGTGGGATTACCCAGGATACCTCACTGCAAACGGGGTGACGCCATTGGCTGACACATTTTTGTGTGACGTCACTATTTGTTCAACTGCTCGTGCTGCTGGCTCTATTGTCTGACGTAGCCACAGTTCAAGGGTTAGTTTAGGTTCGTCCATCCTATGCTATTTAGCCAGGTAACCCCAGGGGGCCCGTGTAGGAGACGTCAGCCATTAGCTAGGCCTTCGGGACGTCTCTCTTTCGTGCCCACTTTGTTTCCTTCCCGATTTCATACTCCTACTTGCTCATGCTTTATTCTGTTCTTTCCTGACTTGCTGTTCCCATGCACGTTGATCCTGTGTGGGAACAGCTTCGTGCATGGGTTCCCCGTTTCTCTTGGCATACTATATGTCCCTTACTCTTGCCTCTGTGATAGCGTTCTGCTCTGAAACGGAGGCTTAAACTGCCTGCAGTTGCAGCATAGTGGCGTCACACAAAAATGTATCAGCCAATAGCATCACCCCTTTTGCAGCGGGGCATCGTGGGTAATTTCCAATATGGCGTCGTGTGTGCGAGAGGTTAAGAGTGTGTGGCGATTGCTTATTACATAAACGTTGGGAAAATTCCTCAGTTGCAGTTTTTTTGTGCTTTTCATGCGTGCATACATTCTACTTCATAACTTGTAGTATTGCAAAGTTTTCTTTGTGAACGAAAATCGGCTAATTTTGTCTTTTTAAACTCATGGGAATCATTCTGTTCCGCGCAATGCTTTCGCTTCAACCTAGGCAATCATTTTCAGGTAGTTTTCTCAATTCTTTTTATGGCGCTGAAAATCAAGATGCAATGCACTACATCAAATCTCTGATCTATTAGTTTCCTTTACTTAGGTAATTGAGTGAATGACTAGTATGGGTAGTTCCAATTTGAGGTAGTAAATGATAAACAATTGGCGGATAAGTCTTTCTGGTATACTGCAGTACAAGGAGCCGCCGCTCGCGGCCTCATTTGTTTACACCAGCATAGTGATGTGGTAGTCGCCCTTTGGCTGAAATTGACGGCGGTCGCTGATCTACTGAGATGTGCGTCACGGCGGTCGCTGATTGGCCAAGATTGGGCGAAAGGGCGTTCCCTTAGAGCTGACATAACTATCTGTAGTAAATGAACTGTGGACATAACTATCTGCAGTAAATGAACTGTGACCATGGGTAATGAGGCTTGTGACGTCACAAAATACGCAGCTATTTTACATTGTTTCTCCATCATGTCATTTAGGCCTACAGAGTGTCCTTCATGTCCTACTATCTTACTGGTTGCTCAAAAATGTGTATCAAAGCATCTACGAACTTTTTTAGCTTTGTGAAGGATAAAATTTTATCATTATTAGTTTGGAGAGTGCTTGTGCGGCCCTATGCTGTGCCGTCGCGTACGCGTCGTTAACAGATCGTCCGCTCCTAATTGTGAAAACTACCGCATCATTGGAAATAATTATGGATTTAATATTCGCCAGTTTCAATAACATCGTTTCGAAAGACAGTATAGGAGTGTAAAATGCGGCTAGGTAGTTTTTTCCAAGTTAACGCGAGTCGGATGCGACACGTACTTATACTGCAGTAACGCACGCAACGTACGGCATAAGTAGCTGATGTATTTTTTTAATTTTACCGACCAATTGTATGGCTTCTGAGTATCATGTACCTATAGACTTTTGCTTTCGTATTACTTCGCCGGAAGGAAAGTAATTTTTTTCTCTTAGGCTTTAATGTTTTCCCAACAAATCTTGGTAGAACGTTCTTTTATCTTTAATGCATACGCATGTGAACCGTTTTTCGTAGCAGCAGTTTGAAATTATAGAGTATTGGTAGAAGATAAGAATAAATCGAAAACATGAAGGTTTTCAGTCATATGATTCCATTTTCAGAATGCCATATTACTCTCGAATAAACTCGCTTGATTGATTGCATTTTAAAGATGGTAAACTAGACTCCAAAAGTGCTTCTGACACATGCGGGCAATTGCCGGGTTCAATTTATGTGCTCTTCCAACAGTTTTTTTAACCAACGTTCTTTAAAAATTTTATCCTTCAGAAAGCTAAAACAAAAGTTCGTAGATGCATTTATACGTATTTTTGTGCTACTATAAAGATTGTAGGACACTCTGGAGGCCCGAATGAAATGATCGAGAAACAATGTAAAATAGCTGCGCATTAACGCACTTGAATTCTGTGACGCACAAGCCTCATTACGCATGGTGCACCCCAGCTTGGTCCCGCCCCGTGGGTTAACTTTGTGTAGTCTCATCATCCTTGCTCTACTATAGACTGGATATTGCCATGGAATGACACTTAATTTTTATTCTACTACCAAGAGTAATGTCTCAGCGAGAGAAGTAGCCACGAAATGACAATTTTTTAGACATATGTGAATTAAAAAAAAAGTACTTGGTACAGTAATCTTCTGAGGACCCATCCTGGCGTGTGTTGCCGCGTTGTTCTCGTACCTCTGGCACTTCTACCAGTGCTCGTGACGCGTAGTCGTGAGTTGAGGGTGGCGTGCCTTCCCCTTATCTGATTTTACTCTTTTTCTGTTCTGTAGTGCATAGCTTATTCAAATTCAGTTTCATTGTATTTCAATATTCAGTTGTATTTCTTCCGCTGTGGATTGGTAGTATTTTTAAATACATATGATTTCCAGTTCATAAGAATCTACGCGTGAAACAACATGTCAGACTGCTAAGCCTATGTTGTTGATATTGACCAATTCTGAGCGCGGTGAGCCAAAGGCAATAGGGTTAGGTTAATTATGCCTGTCCATCAGTGAGTCTCTTCCATTGGTTAACTTTGTCTCACGTCAAGGATATCATTCTTCTTTCATACTCTCCCGGCACTCTTCTTTTCACTCCAGCTTTTGAAGCTATGTGTGGTTTCTTCTTTTTCCCTTACCTGACGCTTGTCCCTTTATTTATGCACTCACCACGCCGTATAGTGTCTAAGAAAACTAGAATGAGCAGTCTATACATTAATCCAGAGAGTAGGACTGTTTCTTCTGGCCGTGCCGTTCAAGTGTTTGATTTTACCGCTAGGAAAATTGTCAAGTCATATCTTTAGAATATACCTCGGATACGTGTGTGTATTGTTGCTGTAGCCTATCAGCAATGTTTACTTAGTGGACTTCATATGCCATGCCGTGCTGGGCTTCCGTCTCCTGAGCTGCATGTAAAGGAGCGGTAACTCGCTGCGTTCGCCGCAAGTAACTGAAGCTGTGTACCCTTGCTGGCTACACTCGACAAGGAGCTCATTTATTGGTAGGCACAAAATATTTGCTGATATCGCCTGTTGTCCCACTGTGGAAGTATTATTGCGATGGGTAAAATGTCATTGTTACTGAATGCGAAGTACAGTATTCAAAAACCAAAGATTCGTGAGCTGCACTGTTGTTAGGCTAATTAACGAATTATTATCCTACACTACAGATATGCTTATTCTTCACATCAATGCAAAAACCATTTCACAGCCTAGTGATCTTGACTTTTGTAAGAAGTGGTTACTGCTGCAAGTTGAGCGTATGTTCATGTAAGCCAAAGCTCTGATGTTGGGTGTTGCATTAAGAACAAGGTACTGTCCTCCGAAGCGTTGGATTCATTATAGCGAGGTGACACCGCTGAGCTTCATAGATAGATCATGTTGTATGTAGCTACTCTGTATTCAATGACAAAATTTTAGGTGAACAAATAATGTGTATAGGAGAGAGCATCGAATAATATTTGCAGTTTGTTTAAACATTTTTATTGGATACGTAGCGCAGAGCCTACAGTGCTATAATCCAAACATTTTATGAAGGCGGTTCGGTTGTGGTCAAATTCCTGTATAGCGTTGCCAATTCGATGGGTAGCTATATCTGAGACTTTGTTCGGCCCATATCTTAGACACGCCCACTAACTGCATATAGAGAAATTTTAGAAATATTCATAGGATTGGCCCCGCTGTTGAGGAATTTGACCCCGACTGAACCGTCTTCATAAATGGTCAGACTATAGTCTGTTGTCCAAGTTAGTTGTGGCAAAGCTGTTCGTGGCTGCGTCACGGTTTGTAAAGAGTGACAGTTCCGTTGGCATTGGTTGAAAAATCCAGTAAAAATGTATTTTAGAAAATGCCCCAAAATATTAGTTCTTTAACTTATCATCCGAGACTTTGCTATCCAAATCATATTTTATCGAATATACGCAGATGAATTTCATTATTACCTCCGCCGATGCGAGTTAGGGTCACTATACCTCCAAGATAGCGTGAGAACGTCAGGAAAATTGACTCCGCAGCTAAGCATCATAAGGAGTCACATGTCTGATAGAGAGACGGTCTTGTACAGTTGTTGTTGAGCTACCTCCAAGAGGGCGGAGTTTGAACACCACACTCTCTGGCCTCATGGAGTTGTTGTTGAGTTGCCTCCAAGAGGGCGGAGTTTGAACACCACCCTCTCTGACCGCATGGAGGAAATTAGTGATGGCGTTTGATCCTGCAGACAAATACTGCAGGCCCAGGTCCACGTTACCANTGGGGGAATTGCGGTCAATGCAGCAAGTTAGGTACCGTTGCAGGTCAAATTCTCAAGGAAATTGGCCATTAAGCAACAAGTAACGTTTGCTCTAGCCCTTGGGAGGTGAGGCTAGTAATATAAATTACAAGCCCATCAAGTTCCCAGGGCGGGAGGCCTCATGGAGTAAATAATGATGGCGTTTGATCCTGTAGGCAAGTACTCAAGTACTGCAGGCCCTGGTCTACCTTACCACCTAAGTGGCACCGCGTCAGAATCGGACCATTGTCCTAAAGGGACCAAAAAGGGGAGGTTTTGAGTGAAGTGCAGCGGGCCACGCCGGACCCACACGACGGGACACGCCCGCGCCCCTCCCCCCAAGCTCTGCAGCTACCCACCAAGTAGAGCACAAGCTACCGCTCCTACCCAACGTTGCCGTGTGCCACTATCGTCTCTCGCGACGATTTTGCGTTCACGTAAGCTTTCCTGCGCACGCCACCACTAAAATAAACACTACTTAGGCAAACCTAACCTAGCCAAACCTAACCTACCCTTGCCTAACCTAACCTCCTTACCTAACCTCCTACCCTAACCTTACCCAACCTAACCTAACCCAACCTAACCCAATCTAACCTCTCTAACCTTACCTAACGTTACCTAATCTTACCTAACATTACCAAACCTAACCTAACCCAACTTAATCAGCGATACAGCGGGCAGCTCGGCGCACCAACGTGAACGCCGCTCACGCGCACACGATCTGCGCACGCAAAATCGTCGCGAGAGACGATAGTGCTGCCGGGTGCTTGAAACAGCAAGGCACGCCCGCCCAAACGCTGCCAGAGCGTGAAAGAAAGCGCGGAGGCTACCCACCGCGCGGCCCCGGCACCACACTGCATCACTCGTTGCTGCAGTTGGGGAGATTGCGGTCAATGCCGCAAGTTAGGTACCTACCGTTGCAGGTCAAATCCTCAATGAAAGTGGCCATTAAACAACAAGTAACGTTTGCTCTAGCCCTTGGGAGGTAAGGCTTGTGATATAAATTACAAGCCCATCGAGTTCCCAGGGCGGGGTCTTATGCAGTAGCGCATGCGAGCGCAGCACTCTAACACCTTGCCACTGTGGGTGTGTTGACAGTATTGCAGTGCTCACCTCACACCGAAGGTTGGAGTGTAGACCAGACTTGACTGTCTACTCCTCGCAAGTGAGACTGAAAGCAATTGATACAATATAGATAGAATATTCTGTTTTCAGCATAGTCACTTGAAGCAAAAAAATAAAAATAAACTGTATTTGAAAACGCAAAGGAGGCATCTGTTGGAAAGAAGCACATACACAGCATATAAAGGGTGTTTTTTTTAAGAACGATAGAACTTAAAATTGAAATAAATAATTCAATAAAGCGCATTGTATCAAAAAAATTTACCGGTACTTGAAAGCTTAATACAATACATTTACATTTTTGAATGATTTGGGATATCTGGCAACCCTTTGAGAGCAAAAATGTACGGTTTGGTGCGGCTTGCATGCTGGTGGCTTTATTGGACCTTATTTTTTTAAAAAACTGAGGATGGAGTTCGTGTTACGGTCAATGGCGATCGTTATCGAACCATGATTAATGACTTCTTCTTTGAGAACATGGAGAACATTGATCCTCATGAGATGCGGTTTCAACAGGATGGTGCAACCTGTCATACAGCTCATGCAACCATAGACTTGTTGAAAACAAAGTTTGATGACTAACTCATTTCAAGAAATGGTCCTGTCAATGGCCTCCAAGGTCTTGCGATTGGACACCTCTTAACTTTCTCTTGTGGGGCTACGTGAAGTCAAAGGTCGATACTGATAAACCAGCGACAATTGATGCCTTGGAGGCCAATATTGAGCGAGTTATTCCTGACATTCGTCCAGAAATGCTGGAAAAAGTGGCCCATAACCGGACACCCAGAATTCGGTTTGTTAAGAACAGTCGTGGCGGCCATATGTCCCAGATAATCTTCATATGTTAAGATAAGGCATTCAACTTTCAGATTCAAATAAATTTTTGGAAAAACTTTTCTTTATTGTATTATTTTTCCTATATTGAATTTCTATCGTTCTTAAAAAAACACCCTTTACATAAGCACTGGCCAATGGTAATTGTAAAATTTATTATTGCCGTTAATTTTAAAGTCGTTTTGGTGTCATAAGATTCAATTATTGTCGTCCACAGCTTATATTAAGCTAGTAATTTGTGTTTGTTGCTGATAACCACATTTGTTGTATCGTCGAGAGCAGTTTACGTTTTCGTTTGAGGTGTCGCTGTTGACTGGAAAAGATTTTATTGAACTTAAATAAATTTGCCATCAGCCCCACTTCCAAAATTTGAATGGGCAATCAAGTATCGTGTGGTCCATGCTTAGAGCAAAAGAACTTGCGACGGCTTCTTTTTTATATGAGGAAGGCTTACTTAGCTACATATCGAGGGCTTAGAGCCAGAAGTGGCTATATCCATTTTTGGCGAAATCGGGTTCCATTCACAAAGTGGATG
This sequence comes from Parhyale hawaiensis, assembly GCA_001587735.2. NCBI lineage: Eukaryota > Metazoa > Arthropoda > Malacostraca > Amphipoda > Hyalidae > Parhyale > Parhyale hawaiensis. Next base: position 1,469,152 of record LQNS02001578.1, on the reverse strand, counting down.
CCCGTGAGGCATATTATTAGTGTCACGGGTGTCTATGCAATATATTTTCATGCCAAATCTCTTCTTAATGAAGGGATATGGCATAGACACCCGTGACACTATAAATATGACTCACGGGCACCCTTTTGGTGACGGGAACCCAATTTCACCTAACATGGACATAGCCACTTCGATCTGGCTCTAAGCCCTCGATATGTGGTTGCCTTGCAACATCAGTGCAGTCAGTTCAACTCTATACAGTAATTCTCTTTTATTTTTATTTGTGCGACCTTCAACTCAATCACCTCACAAGGTCATAAAATCTCTTGCACCTTACAGCGCATCTACTAACAGCTTGGACACGAGCAAGATCCCTTCATTCAAGCGTAGTGTGGCTCATATTATTCCATTACATTTGTTGTGTGTTTTATTTCCAGAAGTTCTATTTTTAATCTTACATTTAAGGATTTAACGGATTACATTCCGTTGCAACTTTTGGTTTCTCTTAGCTTCCTTTGTAATCGCTTAACAAACTGTTGCAAAATTCCGTCATTTGATGAGATCAGCTCGGAATTTTGCCGCAAGAAGAGTTCGCAGCTTCGTATGATGGCCGAGGTCAGCTGCAAACGTCGCCACTGTCCACCCACCTTCAGTCGGCTAGGTGAGATGTGGGTTATGCTGTCAGTGTGGTATAGAACACTAGCAGTAAACTGACTGGCGCCTGCGAGGTTCCGCTCGTCTTTTCGCATAAATCCTCCATTGTATGTTTCAAACCCGTCCTTTCCTCAAGAAGCATATCCACACATTATTATTTTAAATACTAGAGTACCTAACCGTCAAAAATGATGGCAATGATATTGGGATGGGCGTTTTTTTTTACTAGCGGGACCCTTGGGAATTCCACGGTTAATTGTTTTCACTTACCTTAGCTTAACCTAGCGCTTCTAACTTAACCCACCCCGTTTAAACAAGCTAATGTTTGCCATTTAACCCAGTGTATCGTTACGCAGTCCGCCTGCCTTACACCTCGTCTAACCTTTTCTATCATTCTGATTTCACCTGTGAGTCACGCATTTGTTCTACCAGCACTAATTTTAATAGTTCATTACGTTTTCCGACCCCACCAAAGCAGTTTCCATTGTTTTTACAATAAAAAGTGCAAGTATTTTACAGTTAGGAAAAATATCTGTGGTTCCAAACTTACCATTTAACGTAGCTGAACATAGGTACTATTGTATGGCGGACGCTACGTCGTCAGAGTTTACATCCGTATCGTTTCCAAAGAGTGAAAGGGATGCTGACACCAGATTTTGGACCTAGTGTACATTTT
>LQNS02001578.1:1444158-1465691 GCA_001587735.2 Parhyale hawaiensis | reverse complement strand
GCAGCATCATGGTGTGGGGTTGCTTTACTGCCCATGGTGTTGGGATCTTCATATCATTGATGGCAAGATGAATAGTTTCATGTGCAGGGAGAAGAAAATTCTTCTAAGTGCCAAAAAATTCTACGGACGGCGCAGGTGGATCTTCCAACAAGACAACAACCCCAAGCATACTGCGAATTTAACGAAAGAATGGTTTCAAAAGAAGAAAATAAATATTCTTCCATGGCCTAGCCAATAACCGGACTTTAATCCAATAAAAATATTGGGGCGTCTTTTTAAATCTGGTGTCCCCAAAACCTTACTGAATTAAAGGTTATCTGCATGAAAGAATGGAAAAATATACCATCAAGTAAATGTGAAAAGTTAATTTCCAGCTATAACAATCGTCTCCATAAAGGTTACGCCACCAAGTACTAATGTCATAATTTTTTTGTTTGTCAAATACTTTTGTCCCTCATTACTTCTGCTTGTGTTAAATTTTCTTGTTTTAAGTGCACATTTGACTGTTCTGTTTAAATATTCTATTATATATATGTTATATAAACTTCCTGTAGTAATTATCCTAAAGCAGTTCCTAAATTTTTAAAATACATAAAAAACAGAGTTGTGCAAATACTTATATCTAGGCACTGTAGGTGCTACGGAGCACTTCTAGGGTGCACGATTGTTTCAGTTGCAGAAACCAAATAAGCCCTGATCCCTTGTATTACGAGTTGCTATTTTTTAAAGAATTGCTACTCATAATACTAGAGGTCAGGGCCTTTTTGTTATCTGCAACTGAAACAATCGTGCGCCCAAGAAGTGCTCCGTAGTACCTAACATTTGTACTGTATAGACCATAACTGCTTTCATTTTGTTTCAAACATATTTTGTATCAAGCTGTTAAGGCTCATGCCTTTGGCTCGTCAATGTGGCTTTAAGCCCCTTCGCAGGTGCAAAAACAATTAAAAGGCTTCCGGACACCTCATAGAGAACTGGTGGAAGCTTAGCGCCTAAAATTAGATTCTCTGGAGCGAAGCCAAGGCACCTATCGGAGGTATTGGTCCATTGGGCTGGGATTAAATGAACTGTAACGAGCCATTCGTCTTTATTAGGTACTAATGTTTTCTGACCACCAGGAGACGAGCTGCTGAACCCCGTGCCTACAGAAGGGAGCGTAGCCATGAAAGCTTGCCAAACCCTCGCCGATGAAGCGCAAGGTGGGTAGTTTACGTTTGGTAACCAGAGCAAGTTTGCCAATATCGTACAATACAACAATACCGTACGTTGGCATATGAACGTAAAAGATCATCCTTAATAGCAGTGGTTCTTGACCTTTTTGGAGGTACTGACCCCACAAGTTTCATACATGCATTCATCGAACCCTTCGTAGTTAAAAAAATAAAATGCGCTTTGTCTTTTCCAAATTCAAAGCATATGTACATAACTGTACACTGTATTAGTGCGCGAACTGTACCATGCATTATTTGCACACAAAATCACTATTCAGAGAACAACAGCAACAAGCAGAGCGTGACGTCACCAATCATACATACGAGTGGGGTGAACCAAGTCGCCGAACCCCTGAAACTTGCTCACCGAACCCCTAGGGTTCGATCGATCCCAGGTTAAGAACAACTGCTTTAGAGCAATGGCAAGCATCCAAGAGACCCCAGTGTTGTACAGTGCACGTGCTCTAAATGTTACCAATGAACTACCACTCGATATTTCAAGTTTGTTACAATATCGAACGTACGATCAAATTTTACTCTACTGTATTTGTACACACCGCATGACTACATGATATTGTGAGCTAAAGTGTGCTAATTTGATAGTTTTCGGGTACTTAGCTTTGAAACTAAAATTGCTGTGTAGTTTAGGAAGCCTTAGGCCCTATATGCCATGTTTGAAAATAAAAACGTGAAAAAACATAAAATAGCAATAAGTGTTAAGTTTATTTCTTTAACTAGTTGCGTTGCTGTTAGCTACCAGTGAAAGAGTTTCCGTGTGTTGCATTGCACCCGGCGGTACAATGGAGTCTTTGAGTAAGTAGTGACATACTGTACACTGTACATACTGTACTCTGTACATACGGTACTCTGTACACTCGTAGTCCCAGTTAACTGCTGAGAGTTGAGTGCACCTGTCTGGTATCATGGCTATGTACTTGCGTGAAAGCAAAGGCTGGTACACAGCTTAGTTTTGTCCAATTTCATGCTTCAAAATATTCGAATGTTTCGCCGTGTTCATCCAAACACAAGCGCGTGTGGATGTGTGTCTACTAAATATCTGTTATATGTACTCTTAGTCGTCAAGTAGGGATGCGTTGCTAGTAAAGTTGTGGATTTTTCTAAAAATTTTAGAGTTAGTTTTACCTGAGGAAGCTGCGCAATTTTCTGCTGCTTGAGCAGCCACAGCGGCGCCGTCTGCTGTTGCGGTGTGAGAACTGAGAGCAATAGGCTAACGTGCGAACCCGCCTAAGCCTCAAGCAGCACAGAAATCATTGCTCTCCACCACTAAATTTTCTATTCTCTCTGTTTATGAATTGCAATGATCTAGTCTGTTGTGGTTCACCTGTTGTAGGACGTTGTCAAATTTCCCGGTCATGTGTCTGACGTGAGTCCCGGATATGCAGAATCTAATCTAATTAAAAACCGTAGCTACAGCATAAGGATCAGAATGATGCTGATGGAGTAAGGAAAACATGCATAACGCTTTGTATAAAGCACAGACAAAGCTCGAACTTTGAACATGTCTACTAGACTTCATGTGGCATTAAAAATGGAAGTACATATATTGTTCTAAGTAATAGATTACTAACAAACTATCGCGTGATTAATAGATAACTTGAGTAAATTGGGCGTTCATCAAGATCAGAACGTTTAATGAAAACCTCTAATTTAATAATTATTATATTCGGTAGCATTTAGTAACTTTTAGGGTAAAAACTGTAAATAGTGTTCGCTGCTAAAATTTAATCAGTTCCTTTCCATAACTTGCACTATTAACATAACTAGAAATTTGATGGCATCATTGAAAGTTAGAGAATTGATATTGAAGTCACATAATGCTAACGTTGTAAGGAAGTCTAAGACTGTTATTCGCAGTATTTTGAAACCATTTGACCTCCTGGAAGCCCTAAGACAACTGGAACATGAGAAGACGTATTGGTAAGGAATTCATTAAGAGTAGGTTTGGCGCCGCAACTGCTATATCGAAACAGGATAACGATAACCTCGGCATCAACGTTTCAAGACACACAGTTTCCCGAAGACCTTATATAGGCTAATTGGAATGTATGGTAGAGTACCTCCTACCACGAAGCCTAACGTTTCTAAAAAGAACCAAGTGACTCGAGAAATACATTTGCTACTGCACACGTTACATGGACTGAGCAATAATGGAATTCTTTTCAGTTCAGTGCTCAGTCAAAGTTCAACTGGTTCGGCTCGTTCAATACATTTCTGAGGAGCGATATGCTCCTCAGTGCAGTAAACAGTAGCGTTATGTTCGGAGAGGGAAATGTGATGGTCTTTGTCATGACTTCAGCTGCTGGTACGGGACCTCTTGTTAGGCTACACGGTAAAATTTACACATCAGTGCACAAAGAGTTATTTAAGAACCTTGTTTTACCTCATTTAGCAACTGCAATTGACCAACCAGCTGTATTTATTCAAGATAGCGCCCCGTGTCACGCAGCAAAATCTAACAAGACATTGTTTTTAGAGGAGAGGTGCCCCGGCATGAATCCAGTTGACAATAATAACTAGAGCACTCTGCGAGCGCATACCTCCGCCAAGCGAGGCAACGGTAGCAAAATATGCAAATTGGCTCTGAAACCATAATTTTCTTTGTATAAACTCCAAAATCTAATCATTTGTGTCTATTGATATTAATAACAGCTTGTGCAATTTTCTTGAATATCTGTTCATAACTTTTTGAGTTATACTGCTAACAAACGTTATGGCAAACATGAGTCAAACATACAAACGAACAAACCGATCTGCACCAAAATTCAATCATTTATGTCTTTCAACAATACTAACTACCCGTATGAATTTCATAAAGATCCATTCCTTATTTTTTGAGTTATTGTGCTAACAAGCATAAAATTAAAAACAGTGACGAACGAACAGATCATTACCAAAATTTGATCATCTACTCTTTGTTATATACCTTTCCGGATTTCCTTTGTTTAATGATCAACTCTTTTACAGAATTCGTAAGCTCCTTGCTTTTTGTCATGGCTACAACCTTCTTCTACTATGCCGCACGAAAAAAATGGCCCCAAAGCTGTTCATGAACTTTGGTAGACCTCTAACGTATAATCTAGAAGGTTCAGGAAAGTTTTTGAACAGCCAAATCAATCTTGAATTGAAAAAATCGTTTTGTACCAATACATTTTTCAACCCCAGATTAATGAAATAGTGTGTAATTTATATAATTCATTATATTTTGCTGTTTTGTTGACATATATCAATTGATAATACTGAAATACAAATACTGTATCGATATATTTATTTCTGGTTCGCTAGATTTTTTTTACATAAACAGTTTCATGGTGTACGAATATTTAATTCCCCCGCTGTATGTTCGAGGTTTGAGCTTTCCCTGGTATCTTTAAAAATAGTCATGCATGTTTTCCAAACTTCACCAGCATCGTTCTGATCCTAATGCTCGTTACTAGACGCTCCGAGAGCGTAAAACTCCGTCAAGAAACGCAATGCTAAAATACAGTATGATTGGCAGAGAGGCAGAAAGACTGCTGAATCATCGCCAAAGTGCAATAACAGGGTGCTCCTGACATTCTTAAACTTTCTTGTAAATTTCATAAGAATCCGTCCCTAACGCAACGTTTCGAATTATGCTGCTAACCGTCAGGCAGACTAAGAACAAGCTGACAAACTCCGGCAAAATGTCTTTTCCTTGGTGAAGGTAATTCAGTCTAGGCTTTATTAATCATATCTGCAATAGGCAGCTGGTTTTCTTCGTTGAAACAGCACGACGTATGGGTGGTCATGGCAGCATTGTGGTAACGTAACAAAGGGACCACCTCCGATTGTTTATCGCTTATGTAATCGGGTGGTGAAAAGCTTACATTTACATAAGAAATTAAAGCACCAGAGTAGCTGCGACAAGCGAAAGCATAGTCTAAAATGAGCAAATCCGAGAAACTCAAAGTCAACGGCTCCCATACCTCTTTACTCCAAGCTGTCATTCATAACCACATTGTAAAAATACATCAGGTTTGTAACTCACCTGCTACTGAAGTGGAAAACTTTATTTCGCATTTCCATACTTTCGTCCCAGTCCAGGGAACTTCAGCAGGAGTTATTTTTTTTATTGTTCGATAATTATAAAAATATTGATTTCAAGATCATTTAACCTATAAATTTTGCATCTCACCATTCTCTCATTATAAGACAACCTTTCTGCTGATATGTGAAGATCTCTGTTTACGAATTCAGTTGTGCATCTCCTTTTTATTGCAAAAACCTAAATTATTTTTTTCCATTTTTTCTCAATTGTTTTTACCTTTTACTCTGTTTTTTCATGTTCTATTACTTCCGATTCTCATAACGTACTAACATTCATTATTGAAATGTATGTCAGATGGTACTGATAATAGAATCTATTCCCCGAATATTTATTTTGATTATATTAGATAATAAGTTTCCCTTAATTCCTTTTAATAGACTCGCTATAATCTCGTTTGTAGCAGTCACCTTGGTGTCTACCTGGTCAACACGAATATAAGTAACCTTATCGCTCCTAACTTTTTCATATGTCAGCGCGTGTTGTTTGTGTTTCTACCGGAAACGTTGCCAACGCTAGAGTAACATGCATTGCGCAACAACGTCTCTTTCTATATGTAGTTGCATAAACCGGTATGTATAATTGTGTTTTTGGTGCCTAAATTCATTCTCTACGTAACCTAATCTGGAAGTAAGATTTTTTTCTGCGAGGCTACTTGTGTGAACACAAATTGTATTTTCTTATATGCCCGCTGCCCAACGGACACCTTTACAGAATGTTTGTGCTTGCTGCAAGCATTTATGTGAATTTTCCGTTTCAGTTATTCATGTCAAAGGGAAACGGTTGGTAATCTCTTGCTGAAGTGGAATTGGCCACACTCAACTCCTTCAGTAACAACTGTACATCAATAAGAGTGAAGCAGAGGCTTGTTGGAGTGTGTCTGCCTGTGCGGTATCACGGTCCCAGACACGATCATTCAGTGCAAATTCTTTTCAGTTGCTTGAACGGTCGGCAGGGTGCCTTGAGGTTCACGAAGCTGTAATGTCTCCCTCTGTCTCCTTACAGCTCTGTTTATCCCCGAGTCGGTGCCGGAGCTGCAGGCTGTGCCCAGCCCGCTGCAGCTGTCCAGGGACTACATCGGTGCTAACAAACCTGTCGTGATACGAGGGGCTGTCCAGCACTGGCCTGCTCTACACAAGTGGAACTCGCAGTATTTGAAGTGAGTTGGTTAAAAACTAAGTGAGTGTTGTCAAGTAGGGGAAAATGAAAGACTAATATTAGGGGTAAGAAATTAACTCCCTTCCCTTCTTCCTGCCCTCCTCCCTTCTGAAGTAAAAATATTTTTTTTATATGAGGGTGGTGAGGGAGTTAATTTTTACTCCTAATGTGGGTCTTTTGTTTCTTCCCTACGTCATTATAAATAAACAGCGATGAAGTTATTCGTATACCGTCCAACATTCAGTACTTTCACTAATATCTGAAATCCTAATGTTGTTATCGACCTAAGTTTTCAACTTTTCAAGTATTCATCAGTTTGTGTGAAGGAATACAATTTAAGTTTCAGAGATATAGGTTATGTGAAATAATATAATAACTAGAGCACTCTGAGAGCACATACCTCCGCCAAGTGAGGCAACGGTAGCAAAAAATTCAAATTTGCTCTGAAACCCTAATTTTCTTTGTATAAACTCCAAAATCTAATCATTTGTGCCTTTTGATAGTAATAACAGCTTGTATAATTTTCTTCAGGATCCGTTCATAACTTTTGGAGTTAGTTATACTGTTAACAAACGTAATGACAAACATGAGTCAAACATACAAACGAACAAACCGATCTGCACCAAAATTTAATCATTTATGTCTTTTAACATTACTAACAACCCCTATAAATTTCATAAAGATCCATTCATTATTTTTTGAGTTATTGTGCTGACAAGCATAAAATTAATAACAATGACGAAGGAACCAACGGATCATTACCAAAATCTGGTAATTTACTCTTTGTTATATACCTAACAACTCATGTTAATTTAATAAAAACCCATCTGTAACTTTTTGAGTTATGGCATTGACAAAAATGAGGCAGACAAACAAACAAACAATCGGTTGGACATATCTTCACCAAAAGTTGATCATCTGTTCCTCCTAACATACCTAACAATCCCTGTAAATGTCATCCAAATCGGTTCATAACTTTTTGAGTTATCTTGGTGACAGACAGACAAACAAACAAACACGACGAAAACATGACCTTCTTGGCGGAGGTAATTAACTTTGCAGAACTTATGATGGCTAATTATTGAACGGGAGGGGAAACTGTGAACATAATACCATCTATCTATACTATACTAAGTCTGTGAACTGTGAATCACAGTTTTACTGTGGTGAATCTCAGCTGCGATTGCACGCTGCGATAAACCTTGTGTAAAAAACGCTGCCACGTTGCGCGTGCGACAAACCTTGTGTAAAAAACGCTGCCACGTTGCGCGTGCGACAAACCTTGTGTAAAATTATTTGCCACGTTGCGCGTGCGACAAACCTTGTGTAAAATACGCTGCCACGTTGCGCGTGCGACAAACCTTGTGTAAAATACGCTGCCACGTTGCGCGTGCGACAAACCTTGTGTAAAATACGCTGCCACGTTGCGCGTGCGACCAACCTTGTGTAAACTACGCTGCCACGTTGCGCGTGCGACAAACCTTGTGTAAAATACGCTGCCACGTTGCGCGTGCGACAAACCTTGTGTAAAATACGCTGCCACGTTTCGCGTGCGACAAACCTTGTGTAAAATACGCTGCCACGTTGCGCGTGCGACAAACCTTGTGTAAAATACGCTGCCACGTTGCGCGTGCGACATACCTTGTGTAAAATACGCTGCCACGTTGCGCGTGCGACAAACCTTGTGTAAAATACGCTGCCACGTTGCGCGTACGACAAACCTTGTGTAAAATACGCTGCCACGTTGCGCGCAACACAATCCAAGAAGGGAATTGAGACAAAAAAATTCGTATAAAGGCAAGATTTTTTCTTTATTCGATTACTCGTGACAATTTTCTTCGACGGGGTAATGCTGACTCTTTGGAAAAAGTTCAGACTTTGAAATAGTTTTCATTTAACGTCAAGTGCTGAATTTTTTTTTGGCGACACTAACGCAATTTCTCAACGAAAGAAACAACAATGCATAACAGCTCACAACTCCTCATCAATTCATTAAGCTTAACATTTGAAAGCTTGCATATAGCACTTCAAACATGCCACGGTAGCAGCATGCTTACGTTCGCACCCTACTCTTACACCTTGTGTCGCTCGTTCGAGGCCCACCCAGGCACGCGAACTCTTTGCTGATCTAGGTGTGATGACTCGACAGTTGTGTGCATGCACTGCGCCGTGCTGGAACTTGCCTTCCTCAGAGATGAGGGGGGGGACGGGTGTCGCGCGGGTTATTTGAACCTTCCGTCCAATTGGTGCCATAGTTCTTGGTGACCCGTGGTCGACTGCAGTCGCACTTACTCCTCTTGAGCCAGTGGGCCTATATCCGCAGCACGAATCAGTGCATGTGGGCTTCTCAGTTGAGGGTGCGGTCTAAGTTGACTTTACTTTAACATTTAAAGAAAAAGGTGAGAAGCCTCCAGTCGGTCGTCAAGCGCGACCCCAGTGTCCCTAGAGTCAGCTATCCGTAGATATATCATATAGTGTCCTTGCCGCTGGATCCCTCGGCCTGCAGAAAGATTTAAATGTTTAGACGTCCGCAGCAACCCGTGACGCAACAACAAGCGTCCGGTAAGTGTAGCATAGGGCGTCCCCATATAGCTGCGCCAGGGAATGCGGCTCCAGGCCGGAAACGAATAGCGACGGGTACCAGCTGCAATTTGAATAGATTACGTTTATTAGAAAACTATATTTCTAGTAAATAAGTATTTCCTGTATTATCTGTAATTCTAATTCGTTGATTTCAATGAAATTGATTTAATATTCATCAATTCTTTCAGTTGATTAAGCACTTGCAATTCTTAGATGAATCGAAAGGAAATATTGCTAAACACCTCTTTCGGCAACTGCCCAAGAAACGTAGGAGATAGAGAAGACGAGAAGCGGCGGTCCTGCGGTGGAAGCGAACGGACGAGAACTTTCCGTTGTTATACTGAAGCCACCACACAGATTGCTTGGTTGCAGCAATTTTAACAGAAAGTATAGAATCCCAATACTCTCATTTTTTTCGATGCAAGCCAAAACGCACCTAGAGTTAATCTACTTACCACTATTGCCTTGAAAAGCTTTTGGTGTAGAGATAGGAAGTTCAAAGGTAAATTTAGCAGCAGAAATGACCCAGCGAAACCATCAAGAATAGTAAAGTAGAAAGCGTTCTTTTGAAACCCTAGATACCTAATTTAAGAATAAGTTAGGTCTTAAAATCCGGATGAGATAGAGCTCCCATCTTTTTGAGGACCGAAAGAATTAAAGTTGATTAGTTTATAACCCAAAGTTGAGAAGCAAAATTACCAGTAAATTGAAGGGAATAATCCCGAGTTGATATACTAAGCCGAAGCCAGCTGATTTTGCTGGATCACAAGAATATGCGCTTACAAACTTAGAAACACGCAATTGAAATTCAGGCACACAAACTAAAATATAGAGATAGAAGTTAAGGCAAACAAGGAAGAGAGGGCACCAACATACGGCTTAGCAGGGCCACTGGCACCTCGGGAACCTGTCTACACCTGACGACGACTGTTGGCATTCTGACTTAGTTGAATTTTCAGTCGTGCATTTACGTTACTGTTTCCCTGAATACAGCTTACGAAATACAGCCCATAGTAGAAAATGAGAACTATTTTTACACCTTGTTTATGCAGTTCAACAATTCGACTACGTTCTAATTAGGAGAGTTTGCCTGCTTTAGGCATTGTGACACCTTCACTCTATCAGTGGAAGCCTATAACTGATCCGAAACGCCGGAAGTTACTCTAGAACTAAACATTTATTACCGTGGTTTTAAAATTTTCATCAACTGAAAAACTCATTGTATTTATGACAAAAATGTACATGTCTTAATAAATTGTCACAAGAGCTATTTTCCTTTCTTCTCACCTTTTACCTTTAGGAATTACTGATTTCTAATGAAAGGAGTTTATTTATTATCACTACAACGTTATTTTTTACATATCCAGTGGTCTTAAGCTTCTGATCAGGAGTGTACATATGATTATCAGGTGGCTAACGAGAATCCCCTAATATAATAAAACGCTTCATGTGTTTATTTATTTCGTGGCCGCTCCTTAACAAAATAGGCCCGGCTGCAGATTTCATAATTAAGTTATGTTTCCATCGAGATCGATGTCCAGGTTGCAGAAGATGGCGAAATTGAGATATTTATCCCGTTATTATCTGAATACATTTCCTGCTTGAAACAATTTCTAAGCGACAAAGATATTTGCAGCTTCTTTTATTGCAGCCATGAATCTGATTTTTATATTATAATTTTCTCCGTTCATCGAAACATATGTTTGCTCTCAATTCACGACGTATATATTTACTAGCCGATCGATAAAGCACAGACGAAGCGATAATTTTTCACGGGGCAGTAGATTTAGTTAATTCATTCAATTTGCTGTCTTCCTTTCACAGAGAATTTAGCTACAAGAGAAAAAGAAACTTAGATGCACTGAAGCTATATCCTTCGGTATCTATGATACGCGGCAAGGAATTAATTTAATCCAGCTATGCTTTGCTGCCTGCTAATGTTAAAGTTCTTCTGCTTTTCTTGTAAGGTGGGGGCGATTGTGCTGCTATAGATGAATTGACATGGAAAGGACTAATCTTTTATAACGCGTTTAATTGAACTTAGTGCGTATTCTCCAGATGCATACATATTAGTAAAAGGTAAAGTCAACTTAGACCACACCCTCACCTGGGAAACCCTCATGCCCTGGTTTGTGCTGCTAGTATAGGCCCACTGGCTCCAGATGAGTAAGTGTAGTTGCAGTCGACCTCGGGTCACCAAGAACTATGGCACCAATTTAAGGGAAGGAACAAATGACCGAGATCCCCTACCCCCCTCATCTCTGAGGGAGGCAGTTCCGCCACGGCGCCGTGCATGCACACACGCAACTGCCGAGTCAGCACACCAAGATCTGCAAAGAGCTCGCTGCCTGGCTGGGCATCGAACCGGCGAGCGATACAAGGTTTTAGAGCTGAGAACGGGAGCATGCTGCCACCGTGGCGGCAACGGAAGTATGTTAAATGAAAACCAGTCTTTGAAAATTCCTTGCTGTCATTGTTGACGACGCAATTTCTCTAGTATGTGAAATATTTCTTATAGAAAATTAGTGCAATGTCAATGTCGAGTATCGATGGAAGTAAGTTTATGAGCTCTGTGAAAACGTCCTACTTTTCTGCACCTGGAAGCAAGCGCTTTCATCCTTATATTCGAGAAATTTTGTCAACATTTCATGACTGATCTGTATATTTGTTTAGGAGATAGGTAAGTAAAAACTGCCAAAGTCTGAAATTGCTGTGAAAGCCATAAAAAAAAGACGTATTGCGTTTTTTTAAATATTATACATTTCTGAAGGTGCCTGAAGAAGGGACCGTAAGTTGCATCAGCTTTGAGTCTCAAGCGACCAGAGCTCCCACGTCTCCCATGCTTTATTGAGTGGTACGTTAGAGAACGTCTGTTGATGACTCTATTCATGCCGGAACTGCTCACTTACTTTAGTGCCACACTTCTAAACGCTGTCCTTTCGTGATGATCGTGTTGTGCCTCGCTCGAGTGAACGCTAGAATTAAGCCTTTGAAGCTTGACTTGTCCGGCTCTTTTGTTAGAAGCTTTGGCTTGTCCCTTTGAATCGTGTTACAAGTGTTGGAAGACGCGCGGTTTCGTTGGGCCTGCTGAATACTCCATATTCCGGAGTGAGATTGCGTTCTGAAAGTCTGGAGGGTGACCGATTCTAGAGCAGTACCTGACACTCGCTTCAGCGGGTCAAAGCCAGCGAACACGCGTGAAGCTTCGAACAAGTCATGGCCTTGAGGGCCTAATTTTGGCGCTCAACCGAACGTGCCCTAGACTGTAGCTTCCTTTGTGAAGAAAATGGGAATGATTTCGTGTTCGGTAAACTGTTGAAGCTGACCGTTTTTCTAGCAACGGTCCTTACACAAATTTAATTTTATTGTTATTTGCTTTTAAGGTATCAGCCTGCGTTTTATCATGGGAGGGGGGGGGGGTTGATGGGACAAACAACTGTCTATTGTGTTCTTTGCTCTCGACTTGTTTTTAAGCGCGTTGATTTCTCATGTTTGAGCTTCTCGAATTTTTCGACGTACAATCACGTCACTACGCGTCTTTACGTATTTCCTCATCTTGGGCGCCAGAGTATTGTGTGCGAAGGAAATCTTGAACACGGAAAGAGAGTGAAGGGAGACGCAGATAAGTCTGTATATACTACATATTTCACGTTACACCATGACTGTGCGATATACTCTAGCCGGGTTATCCGGCCAGATCCCCCGATTGTCGTGCCGCTCGTGCTTAGCTGTAGGCCATGCTGTATGTACCGCCATACCTATTGGATGTAATTGTATGTAATAGTATTTAAGCAATCAGGTGAAATAGTATTAAACCGTGTAGATCTTTCCTCGGGAAGCAATTAGCAACTGCATTTTCCATTTACCTTACTTTAAGTGAACAAGCAGTAATGTTAATATTAGTAGAAACAATTATATCTTACTTTGCTTCTCGCGCGAGCGTGATTGTTAGGTAGCTCTATTGCGGNAACTGAAGGAACAAATGATCCGAGACTCCCCCACCCCCCTCATCTCTAAGGAAGGCAGTTCCGCCACGGCGCCGTGCATGCACACACAACTGCCGAGTCAACACACCAAGATCTGCAAAGAGCACGCTGCCGGGCTGGGATCGAACGTGCGAGCGATACAATGTGTTAGAGCTGAGAACGGAAGCATGCTACTACCGTGGCGGCAGCGGAAGTATGTTAAATGAAGACGTGTCTTTGAAAATTCCTTGCTGTCATTGTTGACTACGCAATTACTCTAGTATGTGAAATATGTCTTCATAGAAAATTAGTACAACGTCAATGAGGAGTATCGATGGAAGTAAGTTTATGAGCTCTGTGAAAGCGTCCCACTCTTCTGCACCTGAAAGCAAGCGCTTTCATCCTTGTATTCGAGCAATTTTGTCAACATTTCATGACTGATCTGTATATTTGTTTAGGAGATAGGTAAGTAAAAGCTGCCAAACTCTGAAATGAAATCGCTGTGAAAGCCTTAAAAAAGACGTATTGCGCTTGTTTTTAAATATTACACATATATAAAGATGCCCGAAGAAGGGACCGTAAGTTGCGTCAGCTTTGAGTCTCATGCGACCACAGCTCCCGTGTCTCCCATCCTCCTAGGCTTTATTCCCTAGTACGTTAGCGAACGTCTGTTCATGACTTTATTCATGCCGGTACTGCTCACTTACTCTAGTGCCACACTTCTAAGCGCTGTCCTTTCGTGATGATCGTGTCATGCCACGTTCGAGTGAACGCCAGAATTAAGCCTCCGAAGCTTGACTTGTCCGACTCTTCTGTTAGCTTTGGCTTGTCCCTTTGAATCGTGTTACAAGTGCTGGAAGTCGCGCGGTTACGTTGGGCCTGCTGAATACTCCATATTCCGGAGTGAGATTGCGTTCTGAAAGTCTTAGGGGTAACCGAATCTAGATCAGTAGTTACCTGAAACTCTCTTCTACGGGCCAAAGCCAGGAAACTCGCGTAAAGCTTCGAACAAGTCAAGCCTTGAGGGCCTAATTTTGGCGCCCAACCGACTGTGGCTTCCTTTGTGAAGAAAATGTGATTGATTTCGTGTTTGGTAAACTCTTCAAGCTGACCGATTTTTCTAGCTACGATTCTTGCACAAATTTGATTTTGTTGTTATTTACTGATGAGGTATCAGCTGGTGTTTTATCATGGGAGGGGGGGGGGGCGGTTGATGCGACAAACAAATGTCTATTGTGTTCTTTGCTCTCGACTTGTTTTTAAGCGCGTTGATTTTCTATGTTTGAGCTTCTTGATTTTTCGATGTACAGTCACGTTACTACGCGTTCATTCGTATTTCCTCACCTTGGGCGCCAGAGTATTGTGTGCGAAGGAAATCTTGAACACGGAAAGAGAGTGAAGGGAGACGCAGATATGTCAGTATAAACTACATATTTCACGTTGCACCATGACTGTGCGATATACTCTAGTGGGTTATCCGGCCAGATATCCCGACTGTCGTGCCGCTCCTGCTTGACTGTTGACAGCAGCCTATAGGTACTACGTTAGATTGCGGCTGGCCGGTGACTGTTCTAAGGGCATGTTTGATTGGACGCCAAAATTAGGCCTTTCAGGCTTGACTTACTCGAAATTTCCGGCAGATGCGCTGACTCCCCCCCGTTCAATTGAGGTTGTCATAATTTAATGAGACCCACCTGGCACGGAAACTGCCAGGAATTCTTTTGTTTTTTCATAAAATAGAGCTTTGGGCAAGCTGAAGTCGAGGACAAATCGAGCCTCGAAGGCTTAATGTCGGCACCCAATTGAACACGCTCTTTAGTAAGGGCCTTGCAGATTATCAGCCTGAATCACGCTAGTTCCATAACTACAAGTCGCTGTGGAGAGCTTGTTCATAAAGTGTACGTTGCATTAGCAGGGAGGCGCACCCGCTCCACGGCCACTCACATCGTCACTGCGGGTTACCGATGCGGCTGCGAGGAACACTACCGATGAAGCACAACGGTCTCCTCGCGTCCTACGGTAAGTCCCTCAAAGACCTCCACTACCAGGCCCCGCACACCCAGCACGGGGTACGTGACGGGCGGGTGCCGCTCGAGTGACCGCCTTACTACAGCAGGTGTAGAGCAGGTCACTTAGGTACGCATGGGTATTGGGCCAGTCTTGGAGCTGAGAGTGGTCAGTGTGTCCGACGAAGAAGCTCCTAAAGCCTTTATGTACCTACTTCTCCAGTGATCACCAAGTTTGAAAGATTGGGACCAATTAAGTGAAAAGTTTTCAGGACAATATATATGCACTTTATCCAGACTTTATTTTTAGGCAGCCTAATACTTTGGGAAAGAGAAACGTCATTCTGGCTTGTGGTGCATAGGATAACAAAAGGTGAGGGCTACTACTCTGAATACCTACTACACAGCAGTGTTACTAATGCAATAAAGCTTCACTTTTTCATTCTTGGAGTGCAGTAATTCATGACGAGGGGCTGGCTGCCCAAACGCCTTGTACATTTACAAGTATCGTAGCTGTACAGCTGCAGGCACGAATGCAAGGCTGTAACTGTTGAAGCTTTAAATTTTTCCTCTTTAATTCAACGATTGAATCTAAGTTTATTATTTAGGTTTACATTAGTTGAAGGTTTAAACCACTTGGGTCATAACTTTGTGGAGATCAGTACTAACAAGAAACAAAACCTAAGCCGTGATATCAAAACTTCTTCACGGAACTGTACAGTTTACCATACCGTACCTTTACAAGGCGTCTGTGCTTTTACGTTGCAGAAATGAAGCGTAATTTTTTTGTAATTTGTTGATAACTGCAATATTTGATATTTTATATAGACTTCAGCCCCTATAATAGCTTATATGTATTCATCAATCATACCATCAGCTTGAGTGAAGCTGTTACCGCGGCCGAGCTGTCACAAAGAGGTCGGTGTAGGAAGTTGTTGCATTCACTAGGTTGGATATTTTCCCTAGGCGTGCCTTTTTTTTCTTGGTAGTACGCCCCCTGTTACACCGGTGTTAAATGTAGCTCCGTCCACAATCGCCTACAGAAAACAACTGGTAAAACCTGTATTCATATCTACACCTTTTCATAGCTACAGGTATTAAATCTACCTATACTTCTCTTGCCTTCAAGTGTTTCCTTTGTTCGATTGCATCAATTGCTGTACGGTATGTAAGACCATTACTAGGAGCGTCTCGTGTGCCAGGTATGGTACGTGCAGAAGCAGAACAGCAACCTCACAGAGGAGTTCAGTGAGCTGCTGGAGGACCTGGAGCCGTGCAGCGGCGGCCGCCACGTGTCGTGGTTCTCTGAGGCGCTGGGCAGGGAGCCGGACGCCGTCAACTTCTGGATGGGAGACGAGCGGGCCGTTACTTCCAGTAAGTGGCCGCGGTACTGGAGTCTTCTCTGTGTTGTGCAGCCCATTCAGTGCATGTAGCATGTCTTAAAGGCTCCTAAACTCTTATTGCTCAGTCTTCAGTTGTATATTGTCAGAACGGTATTAGGAAGGTGCGAATTGGACGCCTGAAGACGGAGGCCTTGTAATACTAAGTCAAGTTCTAGCATTAGGGAATGAAATCAACTCGTCTAACGCCATGGCCTGCAAAGTGTCGTCGTCCACACTCTCTCCTGATGAAAGCAAGTGTCCTCGAATGAAGGTGAAGTTTGATTGGACAGCTGTTCGAATATTAAGGTATTTCACGTTCTTTGGCTGTAGAATTGCAGGTATGTCTCTTAGTACTGCATTACTCATGGTCGATGAAAGTACAATGATGAGCCCAACTCGCCTGAGTCTCCCCAATATTGTTAGCGATTTACCATCATAAATGCTTGTAGGTATATAATGTGAAGCCCCTCCACCTTTTACTCTAGTTGTTACTCCGTTATGAGCAGTAGACCCGTGTCCTCCAGTACCACCCCTTTCCGGTTGCTGGCCGCCTCTCATCTTCGTATCTCAGGACTCAGAGTCAAGTCTTGCATTGTAACTTTAGACTCGTGAGTGTGCTGCTTAGTTACGTACTTCAGCCGACGGAGTTTTCTTGTCTTATCGGAGTTCTAATACGTGGCCAGGCTTACTGTTGCTATCTTCTCCTTTTCTTTCACTTTCAGTCAACAGTTACATTTTTTTCTAATTATGTGACGCTAGCTAATTGACTTTATTGTTGTCGCAAATACATCGATGACGCTGTGCATCACTAAAAAAAAGTACAAGAGATCTGTGGCCAATTTCATACGCATGATGATAGGAGAAATATATTTCTAACCTTGTTTCTTTTGAATAAGGCACGGTTTTTGTAGAATAATTATCGTTTCACGGTCGACAAGCGCCAAAAAAATGTATTTCCTGTATCATTGTGCATATAAAAATGGCCGTACAACTCTGGTGCTTCTTTGAGTGTGGCACAGTGTTTTCTGAGCCATAGCTTGATCGAAGAATAGCGACAACTGTTCCCTTTGAGTCAGTGCTCCTAAACACTGAACAATGACTGATAGAAGCGCTGACACCGCATTATTGAGGATCTAGTTATTCCTCCGTGGTTTAGAAATAGAACGATAAACCTGCAGATATCTACTGCAGATAAATCTAGGCCACATGACTTGACTTGTCCGGGACTGCAGAAAAGAACTATGATTTCATCACTTTAAAACTTAGCTACATATGATATTAATGCAGCATTTAAAGAAGTAAAATATGAACTTAGCTTTTTTATGAACCGCTAAAATTATTCTACATTTGTTACCACCGCCTGCTGTTCCTTTGCAGTGCACAAGGACCCGTACGAGAATATCTACTTCGTCATCTCGGGCTACAAGGACTTCACTCTCGTGTCTCCCACGGACGCTCCATGGCTTCCCTACAGGCGATATCCTGTGGCTTCCTATGAGTTACTATCGTCTAGTGGAGGTGTTGGAGCCACTGATACGCATGCGAATTCTTCCGGCAATGGTCATACTAGCTTGGAAAGCCAAACATTGTTAGCAGATAGTCAACCTAGTCCGTGTGAAATGCAGCACCATGGTGCGAATAGCAGTTCTTCGAAGCCAGAAAGAAACTCTATTCGTGTATGTTACAATTGTAGCAAAAATTTTACAATACGAAGTTCAACTGAATGTGCCAAAGATCCGGTCGTAAATGGAGGACTAGAGTCATACAGTAATAGTGATGTCATTAAGAAATCTCCGTGTGAGGCGGTATGCAAGCCTGGGAATGTCATGCCAGTCCGTAGTGGCAGAAAGTCGCTTGGCTGCTCTCAATTTACAATAGTGCCTTCTGACTCTACTGAGGCCTCTGGCTCCGTTCCATGGATTGCTATAGACCCGCTCAATCCAGACCTGAACCAGTTCCCGCAGTATGCTCGTGCGTCTCCCCTGCGTGTGCGCGTCCACGCTGGGGACGCCCTGTACCTCCCGTCCTTCTGGTTCCACCACGTGCAGCAGAGCCATGCCTGCATTGCTGTCAACTATTGGTACGATATGGACTACGGCCTTCATTTTTCTTATTTCCAATTGCTGTCCGCCCTCACCTGGAAAGATTTTGGCAATGACGATGCGTCAGGAGACGATGATTAGCTCAGCTGATTGTAGTATTAGTTGTTCTGCAAGGGTCGATTTTGTCTTCCATTCTGCACAATTTTTGCTTCTGACGCTGAACGTAATTTTCATTAGGATGGTCCCTCAGTAAGTCAGCAGCAGTTATGGGTTTTTTATAGAAACAATTGATGTTCTTCTTAGCGTCAAGTATTTTTCTTTTGCCTCAATATAGGCAGCTAATAATCACAAATTTGCAGAAATTTGTGTCATGATATAGTCAGTATCCCACCCCTTACTTTGATCAACCCGCTTACAACCGCCGCCATTGAAGAGCCATAGAGTAGAGGGATGCACCAGAGTTAAGTTACCAATTATGGATCGAAAGAAGGCCGTTTTACAGTCGTTGTATCCAATATTTGAATTCTTCTGCAACTACGGTGAAACAAGACACAAAATATCATCTTTACCACAAGCCGCAGCTCCATTCATCCAATCACGTCTGCCTTTTCTGGTGCCCAATTTACTGTTTTCATCCTGCGCCACATGTGTGCCTTGTGTTGAGTAGAAATCCGTGCCGAATTGTGAGAAGGTAATGCAGTAGGAATTTTTTTTTGCCTGTAAATGATAATATCATCTGTCTTTGAAATTATTATTCACCTTTTGCTCTATAGTCCTTGTGTCTTATGGACCTTGATGCTCAATTCTCTGCAACGAATTGAAGCATCAAGGAATGGATCCATAATGATTTGCAGTGTTTCGTTAATGTTTAATAATGTGCCCCACACAGCACACAAACGTTGAGAAGCCACTTGCCCAAAAGGGAGAGTTCGGTTCCCGGAATTGGGTCTGACTGCACTATGCCGTAGACTTTTTTTATATGTTCTCTCATTACTTTTTCATACTTTGTTTAGGATATTTGACTTGATTCTTTTTCATTCAATGATGACTGGCAAACCTGTACTCACTTTAAAATTTCTATACGCAACAAATTCACAAAAATATTAAGGCTTGAAGTGTAATTACGTACAGCAATTGTATATGACATCCTCTGATATTTGCAGTAGAGTAAAATTATTTCATAATAGTAAAATAAATAGTCTCGTATTGTGGAACAGAAGATTCTCAATTTCGTGGTATATATACTCGATTTGTAATGAAATACCAAGTAAACAGCTGATTAAAATGTTGAAGAAATCTATTTAGTAGACGGGCTAAACGAAAAAATCAAAACAAACAGCAGAGCTGAAGGGTGAGTTGGAGCAGCTTGGAACCGTGAAGGTATGAAGCCCTGCTAGCAGTGAATGATTAAGCACTGGCCGCCATGAAGTGATCTAGCATTGGAAGCAGAAATGTGATATAGCACAACCGGCTGTGAATTGATATGAATGATGAAGCACTGGCTGCCATGAAGTGATGTAGCATTTACAGCAGTGAAGTGAAATAGCACTGGCAGCCATGAAATGATCTAGCATTGGCAACCGTGACATGATGTAGCATTGGCATCCCTAAAGTGTTGTAACATTGGCAGCTGTGATGTGATATAGGATTGGCAGCCATGAAGTGTTCTACAGTAATGTAGGCCACCATTAAGTAATTTAACTCCGGTAACCATGAAGTGATGTAACAGTCATCCATTAAATCATATAATGGAGGAGACTAAGGAGTGATATAACATAGTCATCCATTAAATTACGGGATTTAGACAACCATGAAGTTATGTAATGTAGGCAACCATGAAGTGATTAAGGATAGTCATCCAGTGAATCATGTAATGTAGGCAACCAGGATGAGATGTACCAGTAACATACAACATGAAGTGCATGAAGTGAAGTAGTGTAGAAAGCCATGACGTAATCTAGACTAGTGTAGAAAATGACCATGATGTCATAATAAAAAATTAGGCTACCATGAAGTGATATAACGTAGACAACTACAAAGTGGCGTAGTATTCATAGGTAGTAATGTGAAATGACATGGTGCAGCTATTTATCGATGGGTCCAGTAGTAATGACAGATTGTATCAAGACCTTAATGTCATTTTAATTCCGTTTAACGGCTGTCTCGGAGCACAGGCGCTAAACTCGCCGCGCGCTATGTACATTTGCGACTATTCTGGATACGTGCATCGCTGTGCGTGCTGCGTTCAAGGTACGTGTACTGTGCCAATGACACAAGTAGCTGCATTGCAGATTAGTTAAGGTAGTGCCTTTAGTGGTGGTGAAGCGGCAAGAAAGTTTTCTTGAACGGTGTGGTCTGTGTGTGGCCTTTAATTTTTCACGGATATAAATATGACTGATTTCTGCACTGTCGTCTGTTGAATGCCAGATACGTAACATTCTCTTCCAGCTCTGTTCTGTTTTACTTTGATTTATTTCCATGGCGCAATCCCTTCTAATTTTCTTTAGTTCAAAGAGTGGTTCGGAATGCTTTTACACTGAGTGATGACTCAAAACCCAGGAGTTTGAACTCCACATGACGCCTTAGCTATCAGCACTTTCATTTATCGTTAATTTCTGTGAAAAAAGGAAAAGGACATTCGAACAAAAATTTTACACAGGAGTCATAATTTCCTTCACCAATACCACATGTTCCCCTGCCAAGGCTTCGTGGTGGTTAAGAATCGCTGGTGTAAATGCTTCCTAATATCGCACACAGTTTGCAGATAGCTAGTTGTGCTCGGCTGACTTTACCGTTACGTTTTGTAGCAAGTGATGCCACTGCCGGATCCAGCCCCGACTGGAGGGAGGGGGCGGTGCGCCTACTCAGTGGTGAATCCAGCCAAGTGACGGTTACATAGGAAATTTCTTGAAAAACACCGTCCAAAAACTCTTCGGATTTAACTTCTTTAGACGTCGTTGAACCATTCTGGAAATAGCTCGCTCCATTGGAAATCTCATTCTGAGGATAAAAAGAAGCACCAAAGGGGCAACGACCGTTAGTAAAAACAGACATTTTACATTATAAAATTTGTGCCATTAGGGATTTCTGAAAATATCAAAG
>LQNS02001578.1:1407279-1417801 GCA_001587735.2 Parhyale hawaiensis | reverse complement strand
TAAACAAGAAGATCTTTACGAGATTCCTTCACCATCCAGCATTGTAGCCTGATAACTATACTCGGCCTTGAAGTTCACTCTCACCACCAAGTACAGTGACGAAGTCAACACGAACTCCAATTACAACGTCATCTCGCGAAAATTGCAATATATAACAATTAGCGACGAGGTCCCTGAGATTCGTCACGACGTCTACGAAGAAGATACGTGGTTTTATTTTACTGCAGAGCATTAATCACGGAAAATGATTACCGGCAGAAACTGCACGAACATAAGGTAGCTTCGTGGTTGCGTTATCATATATCTAATAAAGCTTCTGTGTTTCACTTTGTTATCTACAGTATGAAGCCTAGCAAATTTTATAAATATATATGGTACCATGATGCCTTTACACCAAATTATGTTTTATGTGACGCTGCGTAGAGCACTCTGAGAGCGCATATCTCTGTCAAGCAAGGCAAGGGTTGCGAAAAATTCAATTGGTTCTGAGGCCATGATTTTCTCTCTTTCAACACCAAAATCTAATGATTTGTGCCATTCAATAGTGTTAAGAGCTGCATTAAGTTTTTTGAAGATCCGTTCATAATCTTTTGGCTTATGCTACTGACAATTGTCTTCTGACCAACATTAGTCAAACACACAAACGGACCAACCTATCACCACCAAAATTTCATCATCTATGTCTTTTAACATTACTAAGAACCCCTATGAAAATCCTAGAGATCCATTCATAGTTTTTTCAGTTATCTTGGTTATAGACAGACAGAATAACAGACAAATAGACAGACAAACCCAAGGATAACGCAACTTCCTTGGCGGAGGTAACTATTAAGCAAATTTCCGTGAATAAATGAATGGTGAGCTAAAGTAATACTATTTTGGCGTGCCTTTAAGCAATAGGTCTTCACACTCGACAAATAAATAATCACTAACCAAGAGTATGGCTGAAAATATTACTGAATTAACAAATTATTAATAAAAAATGTAGCTATCTGTTTAAAGTGTCCATATCCGGAACAGGTGTAATCGGCGCCAAATATCGTTTAATGCTCTCCATGGAGGATACTCTCCTGTGATAATGGCGAAACTACTGGTCTCAATATGATAGCTAGTAACTTTTTTTTATCTCTGTGACCATTTTGATTAATATAAAATTATATCGCAATAGGTTTATTCTATAATTAAAATTAGACCATATAAACTGTTGTGCTAAATTGTAATAGCGCTTTAATGCCAAAAAGTCACGAACCTTGTCCATGTCCAACTTTTTCAGCAACCTTTATACTAAGGCCGCGTGCACACTTAATTACTTAAAAGTTGCAGAGCCACTCAATTTTTTTATTCGATTGAGTTGCAGCGCACAGAGCTTCGACGCGGAAATTGCTATGCAACTAAAAATCATATCTAAAGTAAGAGTCGTTTCTTGCTATTTTGGACCTTGAAACAAGTAGCAATGGTCATGTTTTGAGAATACCTCCTACTTGTGAGTTACTGTACTTCAAAGATGCAACGACGCATAGTTATAGCATGACATTCAAGCGCCAGTAGTAGCCGTCACAACTACATGACGGCCGAAGCGAAAAGTTGAGTAACTGAGTGATTTTTGTAATAGTGGGCCCACGCTATGATGCTGCACTGCAACCGTTGTATATTACAAACACGATTGATTGAAGATTGAACAAGACTCGCTCGATCTCGGTAATACGTATTACGTTGAAGAATCTTGGTTCATTTTTGTTCATACCCACAACAGCAGCATGCCATGCGTGCCTGACTCGTGTGCTCGAGGTGCCGAGTTCAAGCGACAAGCCTGTCACGGGATCTTTGTCGCGTCCGGCGCGCTGAGTCGGCAATTGTTTAGTATGCGGAAGCTGGGTTGGGTCACCTGCTTGACCAGGAATGGGAGGGGGGATGGCTCGGGTCGTTGAACCTTCCGTTTCGGCGCCATAGTTCTTAGCGACCCGTGGTCGGCTGCGGCTCTACTTACTCCTCTGGGGCCAATTGGCCTATATCTGCAGCACGAACCAGTGCATGTGGGTTTCCCACGGGAGAGTACAGTCAAAGTTGACTTTACCTTTACCTTTAACGCTCCGTTTAGGAAAACATGGATAAATGGAATACTTCATGGCCACAAGGTCCAAAAAGCCGCCAATCCTATGGTGAGATCGGTTAAATGGAAAAAGTGAATTTGCTTATAGGAAGTTTAATGTCAAACCAAAAACAGCCTCCATTCACAAATTCCATTGTTTTTAATGCCAACTTGTAATTTTCCATCGCCCAATTGACTTTTTACTGCAAAAAAAAATAACCAAATTGGGCAGTGGAATATGCCAGTTGGCAAACCTGCTGCAATGACAGGGCAAGACGGTTGGGGGGGAGCATGCATTCACAGACCCAACGTCATTTGCGATTCTTAGCGAACTGACAGATGTCCGGCAGTGACCCCACCCCCAGCCACCGCACCGTTAATTGCTATCTACTCTCACCTCCAACAGAAGAGAGCTTGCACCATACATGACATGGACTGGCTTCATTTCTAAGCGGTAGTGCGGGGCCCTGGTGTAAAGTAAGTCCATTGTTTAGGGCCAAAAAATCAGCACTTTTTCTCTTATATAGTTTTTCCGCGAGTGGTAACTTGTTTTCAATCTACAGTCTTAACTGAAGGCACTATGCACGTGCGCATCATGTACACGCAGACCATTAGATAATATACGCATGCACTTTTCACGCGCATTTCAATTCTAAAACTAAGTTCAAGTACATAACATACCTTTATTGATGTTCATTGATAATCAATGGACATCAATAAAGGTATGTTAGGGCGTGTTCGATTGGGACCTGAAAGTTGATCTAAGCCAAACCTACTTGACTTAGCTTGTCCCAACTGCAGACAGACGTCTCAAATTCGTCCCGTTTATTCCAGTGTGATTCAAAATTTATCAACTCTGAGGTTTCTAAAAACTCAATATTACTTTGTATCATTGAGTTTTCAGTCGGTTCAACTTGAGCTGGTCGCTTCTAACACCTACAACACGATTCAAAACGACAAAGCTAAAGTTCCTGTCATCCGTTCTGGACAAGTTAAGTCAAGTGGGCCTAGCTTAGCTCAACTTTTAGATCCCAAATCGAACACGCTCTTAGTCCCGCTTCATTTAAGCTAAGCACATCGAGTTTATGTCCTAATCGAACCCGCTTTAAGTAAGGTTACAGGACGCTCATCATACATCGAAACCATTCATTTCTTTATACATAGTGCATCAGAATAGTGTGAGTATAATGTAAGTGCATCGTCAAGAGTATGAGAACATATAGAACACTTTCTGTGCTTGATTTGAACGTACAGTGCCCTAACATTTTTATTAACCTAACTCGTCGTAAGCGTAATGTGGCACCAATTTTCTGTATCAACTTACCAGTGTCTACATACAATGTGTGCGTAGTAACAACGAACAAACCAAACCCAGCGTACTGCTTCGGCACTAAGTGACGTGAATCAGGTGTTTCAGAAAAGGGTTAATTTAAGTCAGATATGTTTAGGTTAGATAGGGTAGGTTATGCTATAGTAATTGGGGTTCAGCAAGGATTACGTTAGCCTAGATTAGATTAGGTACTAACGAAAATAATGTATGGCGAGGATATAAAAAGACAAAAGCGAAAATTTAAAAGCTTCTCGTATAATTTCATTATTTTTCGTTTTTAGTGCAAATTTTTAGATTTTTAAGCGTTTGGTGTGGGCCGCTTCTGCAGATGCGTGAGCCGACCGCCAAGGACCATGCGACGGTGTCGTGATAGCTTCACCCAATCCCTCGCCAAAATTTTCCTGCAACAGGAACAGGCGTGAATCCGCTGCTGTAAGCAGAAATTAAGATTTAGGAACTAAAATCTTACAAAATTTTCATTAGAAGCGTAATGTTTACGACGTACGGGCAAGAACTTTTTAGGGCAAGAACTTTTAAGGGCAAGAACTTTTAAGGACAAGAACTTTTAAGGACAAGAACTTTTAAGGGCAATAACTTTTAAGGACAAGAACTTTTAAGGACAAGAACTTTTAAGGACAAGAACTTTTAAGGACAAGATCTTTTAAGGACAAGAACTTTTAAGGACAAGAACTTTTAAGGACAGGAACTTTTAAGGACAAGAACTTTTAAGGACAAGAACTTTTAAGGACAAGAACTTTTAAGGACAAGAACTTTTAAGGACAAGAACATTTAAGGACAGGAACTTTTAAGGACAAGAACTTCTAAGGACAAGAACTTTTAAGGACAAGAACTTTTAAGGACAAGAACTTTTAAGGACAAGAACTTTAAAGGACAAGAACTTTAAAGGACAAGAACTTTTAAGGACAAGAACTTTTAAGGACAAGAACTTTTAAGGACAAGAACTTTTAAGCACACGAACTTTTAAGGACAAGAACTTTTAAGGACAAAAACTTTTAAGGACAAGAACTTTTAAAGACAAGAACTTTTAAGGACAAGAACCTTTAAGGACAAGAACTTTTAAGGACAAGAACTTTTGCGATTCACTTCAGAGATATTACAATATATAGAAGAAATTGCAATTAAGAGGAATAAAAAAATAGAGTATCAATTCAGAAGAGTTTATCAATTCAGAAGAGTTTATCAATGCAGAAGAGTTTATCAATGCAGAAGAGTTTATCAATTCAGAAGAGTTTATCAATTCAGAAGAGTTTATCAATTCAGAAGAGTTTATCAATTCAGAAGAGTTTATCAATTCAGAAGAGCTTATCAATTCAGAAGAGTTTAACAATTCAGAAGAGTTTATGAATTCAGAAGAGTTTATCAATTCAGAAGAGTTCATAAATTCAGAAGAGTTCATCAATTCAGAAGAGTTCATCAATTCAGAAGAGTTCATCAATTCAGAAGAGTTCGTCAATTCAGAAGAGTTCATCAATTCAGATGAGTTCATCAATTCAGAAGAGTTCATCAATTCAGAAGAGTTCATCAATTCAGAAGAGTTCATCAATTCAGAAGAGTTTATCAATTCAGAAGAGTTTATCAATTTAGAAGAATTTGTCAATTTAGAAGAGTTTATCAATTTAGAAGAGTTTATCAATTTAGAAGAGTTTATCAATTTACTAGAGTTTATCAATTTAGAAGAGTTTATCAATTTAGAAGAGTTTATCAATTTTGATAATACAGGTGAAGTTAACTTAATTAGTTTACCGTTATCCTTTCATCAGTTAAACAAAAAAGTACATTCACTTGCATTTCAATAAATTTGATGTGAATTTAACCCATTCCCGTCTTTATTTTATTCATCAGGCTAGTGAAACTAGCTTGTGAACCTCCGAGAGACCGTCACTGAAACTTCCCCACGACATGAGAATCACTGACTTACGGTTCTATATGGAGGTTCAGTTGGCTGTCGATGTAGGCGAGATCATCGGTAGCTCGCAGACCAAAGACTTTACACAGAGCGGTGCGATGCATCCGTTCAGGGGCGCCACGGGCAGTAAGCGAAGGCGGCGCAGCTCGTAGCCTCAGGGTTCCAGATGAAGAACTTAGCAGGCCATATTATGAAGAATCAAATATGAAAAATGTAGATAATCGAAATCAAATGGCCGCTGAAGATAGGAGGTCCAAAAAATGATGACCAGTCGGGCTGAGATGAGGAACGCAACTCCGCCATGCAAGGCTCCAGCGCCGTCCAGTCCTTCGGCCAATGAAAAACTGCAAAGGACTCACTTTTTCTTCAGCATGGTTTCAGAATATCGGTAAGGACACTCAGTAATAGGAATGTACAGTGACGGTCAGAATTGGAGGCTCGTGGTTTTCACAAAATCAAAAATGTATCAACTTTATTTTGCTTAAATTCAAATATTTCTTGACAGGTACGGCTAGGCTGAGTTATGTCAAGTTAGAGAATACAGAACTGAGAACATAACGTATGTAATACATCAGAAAGTAAACGTTATGAACTTTCATAGTTATGCACGCATCTCTTTAACATTACTCTCCATTGAACTAATAGAACCTGCAGTAGTCTAACACAGCTTAAAACAAACTAATCTATTTAAAGTATGAGAGCTTCAATTCACTTATTGGCTATGCACTGCGCGCAATGCTTGGTGACATTTACTCCCTGTAACATGTACATAAAATTCACAGAGACTCAATATAAACTGCTAACATACGAGCAATTTTCACATGCTGCTCACATCTAAACGCAGTTCAAATACATACAATACACATCTTATTTGATGCCTATTAATTATGAGAATAAGCTTGACGGCACGTAAACTGTGAATTTACGTAGTTTTTTCAAGGTACGCTTCTGAGTGCATCACCATCGCAAACCATCACCCTTCGCCCCTCCCACTGTGGCTTGTGACCTGCCACGCCATTGGCTGCCTTGAGACTGTACTTGCTGAAAGGTTCAGGAAAAAAGTGGTGCTCCCGGCGTACTGTTTTTTGGAAGTGGACAGGCGCGAGGCTCACAGTTTTTGAAAGAGGCTCACGAAGGACTGGCGCATTATAATTTCATTGTGCCTCATGCTTCAAAAAAAAAAAAAAAAAAAAAAATCACAGGTCTGCCTCTCATAAGGTTATTTCTCACCATCTTGGGATTTCAAGTTCGACCTTGAGATTCCCTATGGAATTGATTGATATTTTGAGACTTTCAATATTGTCTATATGATATACATGTATAAAAGTACATTTTCATGTAGTGCTACCGTAACCCTGAAATCAACAACTAGCAAAAGTAGAATCCTTTTTTTTTTCAACCGAACATCTAAGGTATTGCATGTTGCATCACTCTCACGTACGTAAATGCATGTTAGTTCCAAATCTTAATTCGACGATTCAAGATTGTTCGTTCATGTATGATCATTTGTCGCTTAACACAGCAACTACAATAAGCGGCACTTAGTAAGCTCTTTGTGTAGGGTAAACATTAGAAAAAATCAAGGAAAGAACCGCACAAAAAAGTGCATGAGACCATGAGTGAACTAAAACTGGAGTAATCAGTTGGATACTGACTATGTATGAAGTTCAATTTTCATATACCATCTTCAAAATAATTTGAGCTCTGGCAAGTTCATTTCTCAGGAAAACTATATACCGGTTAAGAATAGACGTCTACAACCAAGGCCCCAGACCAGCGGCGGGTAGAGAGGGAGGGGGGTTGACGTGGCGTTGGCCCCGGGCATCCAAATTAAAGGGGTATTAAACGGGCGAGCATAAAACAATAAAATGTAGAAGCAAGACCTAAATGGGCCAGGAAGGTGAAATAAAAAAGCAGTTGCAAGCGGACATCTCACGGCCGGGAATATGAAGTAAAATAGCAGAGGAAGACCTTAGCAACTCTTGGGGCCGCCTAGGAGCCGCCCAGAAGCTAAATCGACGTTTTAGCTTCAGTGGCGACCCTAATTGCTCGAGTGGCGTCAAACGAGCCATGAACACGAAATAAAATAATAAAAATAGGGCATTAAACGGACAGGACAACGAAATTAAATAGGAGAGGAAGTTGGGCATCAAACGTCCTAGGAAAATAGCATACAATAGGAGAGGATTGGGGCGGAGAACGGACTTCGAAAAAAAATTATTGTAGAGGTGATAAGTGACTTTCACAGTTATTTCCAACGGATACCGTCGACCTTGCTACAATAATATCATTCTAAGATGGTATGCTTATTTTTCCCAGATAATTTATGCCCATCTGCAGCTATGAGCGAGGCGTATGTAGAGCATCTTGAAAGAAATCTCGATTGAGGAAACGTTCTTTTCAAACTTCAGCTGAGTTGCAGAAAATTAAGAGTTTCACATCGATTACACAAATTTGGCCCAGTTACAGGCCCGCAGGCTATTTGTGGCCCGCGGGGTGATTTTTGGTCGCCAGCAACCATACTTTACCTCTACCAAGCTCTTATGTTTTGATGTGAGTTTGTCTGTTTGCCAGTCTGTCACAAAGATAACTTTGAAAGTTAGCGTCGATCCTTTACGAAATTTGCGGAGAATGTTAGATATGTTACGAGGAACATATGATTAATTTTCGGTGAAGAATCAACCATTCAACCATTTATTTATTTGTCTGCCTGTTCTTTTGTGGGTAATATAACTCAAACAGTTATGAATGGATCTTCGTGCAATAAGCAAGAACTGCGGGGAATGTTACGACGAGCGGTGGACCACATATTCATGTATTTGTGATGATCTGTCACTCCGTTTGTCTCTATGTTTTTTTTTGTGTTTGTCGGAACATAACTCATAGAGTCACTGAAGGATCTTCAGAGCTTTTAGAGTAACTGTTGTGAATGTCAAGAGGCACAAATGACTAAATTTTGGGGATAAAAAAAGAAAGTAATCCTAGTTTCAGGATCAATTTGGACTTTTCGTTAACATTGCCATGCTTGGCGGAGGTATGCACTCTTAAAGTGATTCTCTAGTATTGCAATTTGTTGTGTATACACGACAAAACCCATAGTTCTGTGTCTGCATATACAGTAAAAACAGTACTCGTTACACTATTTTTGTTTCATATGTATATATATTTGGCCCGTGATGCAGCAGACTCCCTTGTTCATAACTGAAAATGATGTTGCCACATGCCATGTCGGTATCTTCCATATTAGAGTGACGACAGTGATCAAGCCCAATGGAAATGAGTTAATGCAAATTATTACCCATTGCTGTTGAAAGTATATGTACGTAGTTCTGAAGTGCAATAATCAAGATATATATATATATATTTGCTTGGCTTATACAATAGACGGCACGAAAACTCGTGGCCTACTAAAAATAACCGATAGGTTACACGGCTGAATATTGCAAGAAGCAAAGTACTCTCGTGATGATGCAAAGTTTGTGTTTGTGGGCGGCAATCCTTGAATTTTAGGACACCAAATGACCTAAAATTAAATAACTTTAATTTCACATCTTGCTGCTATTTGAGGATCATGAATGAATAACTTGGCGTCACCACAACAGCATGTTTCGGTGTGAGGCTGCTGTGCGAAAGAAAAATAGTTAATTACAGTTTCATCAATCTGATGTACTACAGTTTTGCTTTCGGCAAGCGTTGTGTAATCCAGGGTGGTCCAAGTTCGTCAATATCACGTGCCACTTTCGGTTTCACTGCTTCCACTGCTAGATCACTTCATGACGGCCAGGGCTTCATCACTTCATGTCTGCAGGCTGATCCGACTTACCCTTCAGCTCTGCTGCCTGTTCTGATCATCTCGCTTAACCCGAATACCAAAAAGTTTCATTAACGTTCTCATCAGTTGTTTACTTGGCATTTCATTACAAATCGAGCATATCACAAATTTGAGAAGCTTCTGTTCTACAAAATAAGACTGTTTATTTTACAAACTATTGCAAAATAGTTTTAATCTACTGCAAATATTTAAGGATGCTATAAACAGTTGCTCTACATACTGTAATTACGTTTTAAACCTAAATATTTTTGTGAATTTGTTGCGCTTAGACGTTTTAGAAGCATGTACAGGTTTGCCAATCATTACTGAATGCAAAGGAATTAAGTCCAATAGCTAAACAAAGTATGACAAAGTTTGGAGAACATATAAAAATGCGTCGGCGGCACCGTGTAGTCAGGCCCAATTGCAGGGCCGAAATCTGCCTCAGGGGAGTGTGTCCGGTCAATGTATGGTGTGGTCTATGACGAGACTTATAAAAGGAAATTCAAAAAATTAATAAAATTGTGATCTGCAATAAAGCAATTTACACAGTTTATATCAGCCAGATGTGCCAGATACGTCAGATGCCAGTCACATTTATATATTATAGAGTCCTGATTTAATATGCTTTACTATATGCCAAATCTCTTATTACCTCCGCTACGGAGGTTATGTTTTCGTCGGATTTGTCTGTTTACTGTCTGCCTGTCACCAAGATAACTCAAAAAGTTATGGACGGATTTTGAAGAAATTTATAGGGACTGTTAGGTATGTTAAGAGAAACAGATGATTAACTTTTGGTGATGATCTGTCCATTCATTTGTTTGTTTGTCTACCAATTTTTTGTTAGTGCCCTAACTTAAACAGTAATGGCCGGATTTTCATAAAATTTACATGAGTTGTTAAGTTTATTACAGAGAGTAAATGATGAAATTTGTGTGATGACCTGTTCGTTCATTGGTTTGTTTATCGCTGTGGCTGATTTTATTTTTGTTTGTGCAATAACTCAAAAAATAATAAATGGATCTTTATGAAATTTTCAGGAATTGTTAGTATTGTGATAAGCCGTGATTGATTTAATTTTGGTGATGATCTGTAGGTCCGTTCGTGTGTTTGAGTATTGCTTGTTAAAATATTTGTTAGCGCAATACCTGCGTAAATATGGATGGATATGAATGTTGTGCATATGCTGTAGCATACAATTAGTTACTTCCGCCAATGAGGTTATGTTTTCATCGGGTTTGTCTTTCTCTTTGTCCGTCTTTCTGTCTGTCTGTTTATTATCAAGATAACTCGAAAAAAGTTATGGACCAATTTGACGAAATTTACAGTAATTGCTAGGTACGTTGAGAGGAATAGATGATT
>LQNS02001578.1:1342389-1358721 GCA_001587735.2 Parhyale hawaiensis | reverse complement strand
TTACTATTAGATCTCATTCGAGTAAATTGTTTTCATATGTGACGGTTCTGGTCGTGACTTTTATTTTGAGACAGTACCCTGTATATCTGACGTAATAACACGAGGTGATGACGCTCAGTTTTTATTTGCTGCACAGTACAATCCTTCTGTCGCACGATTTAATGACACGCAGTTTCGATATAATCAGGCTGTCACACATTACCAGAAATTGTTGGGACAATTGTTGTTGGGAGAAAAAGAGCACATTTATGCATATATTACGTTCATAGAAGGGGACATCTTCACAACGACGAAAATGAGCACACGTCCTCTCCCTGAATAGGGGTGTCTATCGCTACGTAAAGAGGACGTGAAATAAAATCTAGGGACCGTTCCACCGTCTTCTCGATAGTAAACGCGCGCCTAGATGCTGCCACCACTACCACAACCATAGTACAGAAGCCCTTCCCAATGAGCTCTTACCCCGAGAACCTTGTGGTTAGATTGGATTAAATTTGATAGGCGGCAGTAGACGAACCAACAGGCCCATTCTCAAAGAGACACCGAAACTTACGCCCGTACCTTTATGAGCTATTGCCATTGTGTTAGTAAGATATAAAAGACTGGGGAAAAGAGAAGAAAAAAAAAGAGGAAGGAGAAGAGTCTCAGCTGAAGAGACGATCATGAATGCACACAATCATGATCAATAGCCGCTGATATGCAGAGTTAAAGATGTTAGACAGTGTAGTTGGAGCGGAGGCGAGAAGAAGACGGATGTAGGAAGCCTCGGAAGCTTCGACCGTTAAGAGTGTGCGACTCCTGGAGCTGGAATCCCTAGCTGTGGGGGTGTCTCTCCCAATGTATGTCAAGACGATTTTTAAACGCGTTGACTGATTCCGCACTAACAACGTCGGAAGGAAGTCTATTCCAAATACTGACTATGAAATACGGAAAGAACTGCTGAGTTAAGGTCGTTCCTCGAGCTTTGTGCTTGAGTTTTTGACCGTTGAAGCCATTCAAATACTTGAATGTTTCTAATAGTTGACCCCTGAGTCGTTTTTGCTTGAGAGAGATCAGACCCAGTTTCATCAGCCGACATTCACACGGCTTGTTTCGCAGCTGAGGTATAAATTTCGTTGCTCTGCGTTGCACTTTTTCCATGTTATCGTAGGCAAAGGCTGGTTCGTCAAGTGTACTGTATTTTAAGTGTTTTAAAACGTATTTTAGATTATTAGAAGAATCAGTCCTGGTCTCCTAACCTACAAGGTTCTCGTCGTAAGAGCTCATTGTTGGTTAGCTGTTCCGTTAGTATAATTAGCGTCATTATATGCTATTCCATCCGTGTCCTCTTCTTCTCCCTATTACAGATATATATATATATATATATATATATATATATATATATATATCACTTCTCGTCTGACCGGATGGTGTCGAAGCTTCAAGCGCATATCACAGCTACACGCAAGTCACCATGTCAACAGACAGGCAAAATAAGGGTAAAACATAGATACAAACGTAAAAATACAACTTCCTTCGGGCACTAAGCATCACCATTTTTTCTGGTGCAGGCTCGTTCGTGGCTTATTCTTCCTCTGTTGGCTCTACAGGGGAGAAAGCAGTGGGCACATGGAAAGTTGCCCTCCTCCTCGTCCGGGAGCTCGCGTGCCTGACGCCTCGGCCGTCATCTCTCCAGTTTCCTGTCTCTTCGGCCCTCCACGCACCTCCCCATATCATTTGGAACCTCGGCCCTAAAACGTGTCCTGTCAGCTGCAACTGTTTCCCAGAAATGTAGAAATCCCGTAGTGCAGACTTGCACGTATCCTTATATCGAAGTTTTGGCCGCCCGAAGGGGTGTGTTCCTCCAGAAAGCTTGCCGTAAAACACTTTCTTTGGCAGTCGTTCTTTGTCCATTCTTGCAATGTGCACAATCCAGTGATGTTTAATTCTTCTAAGAACGTCGTACAGGGAAGGCACACCAGCGGGGTCCAGCACCTCTTGATTGGACACTCTGTGGCTCTATCGAACGCCTAAAAGCTATTTAGGTGCTTTTCCTGGCTCGAGTACATTGTCCAAGCCTCGTGATCATACAGCAAGGACGACATCAAGCAAGACTGAAAGACCAATAACTTGGTTCTCATAGTGAGTTTTGAATTTTCCCATACTCTTCGGTAAATCTCCCAAAGACGGTAGCAACTTTCCCAATTTGGGCCGAGATATCCTCATCAATTGACAGAGTGTTAGTAATTACGGTACCCAAGTACTTGAATTTGTTTACGTTCGACAATGCACTGCCATTTAGCTGTATTGAAGGTGGAAGAGCCGCACCCTGCAATATCACCTCGGTTTTTAAACACCTCACATGCGTGAGCCAGCCTGTCCATAAGGTGCTGGAGCGACCCCTAGTCATGGGCAGTGAGCGCCGCCTCGTCTGCATACAGCAACTCTCTGCAGAGCGCCTCATAGAGTCTCTGCTCTCACGCGAAGCCGCGCCAAGTTGAATAGGGATCCATCCATGCGGGTTCTGATGTAAACACCCTCTTCCATGGCTCCAAATGCATACTTAAGCAGGATGGCAAAGTATATGCCGAACAATGTTGGAGCCAATACACAGCCTTGTTTTACTCCGTTTCTCACTGTAAACTCATATGACCTTGTGTCTTCATACTGAACACTGGCTTTCATACCATCATGGAAAGACACAACCGGGCGCAACAATACTGAGGGACATCCCACACTCTCAAGGACCTTGAACAGAGCTGGACGACGCACCATATCAAATGCCTTTGCGAGGTCCACAAAAGCAATGTAGAGGGGCTTCCTCTGTTCCCTTCATGTTTTCTGTAGCTGACAAAGCGTAAAAGTCACATCATTTGTCGATCTATTGGAGCGAAAACCGCATTGGGATTCCGGTAACACTCTCCCACCTGATGTTTGCAACTTCTTCAGGGGAACCCTAGCGTACACCTCGCCTACAACTGCCAGCAGGGAGATGCCTCTGAAGCTGTCGCATAAACCTCTATCACCCTTGTTCTTATACGGCGTAACAATGAGTGAATCTTTCATATCTTGAGGGAATACACCACTCACCCAGCATCTCAGTAGAAGCCGATGCAGTGCAGGTAGGATTGTTTCAGCATTTGCTCGCAGAACCTACCAAGTATTCCATCTGCACCCGGTTACTTTCCATTGGGTAAGGAGGCAATTGCAGCACTCAGGTCAGCCATATCTGGGACAGCGTCCAGCTGCCACTATACAGGCAGCTCTAGTAGATTTTGCAGAAAGTCTTCATGAGGTCGCAACAATTCCTCCCGCGAGTATAGCTCCGAAAAGTGTTGCACCCAACGCTCCATCTGTTCCTCCCTGTTGATCAGCGGCACCCCATCTCTACTCTTCAAAGGGGCAGCTTTAGTTGCCATTGGGCCCAGAGCAATTTTCATTAACATTAGTGTTCCTTCAATTTGCCCAAATCGTGGGCTAGCTGGATTGAGGAACAAAGGTTTTGCCAATACCTGTTGGCTCATTGCCTTGCTATTCGTTGGACCTCTGCCTTGGCAAGCTTCAGCTGTTCCCTAGAGGCATTAGTTTGATTTTGGTTGTGCTCCAGCAATGCCTCTCTTTTAGCCACAATGAGTGGTAACAAGACGTCTGCATTTTCCTCCACCCAATCTTTCTTAGATGTTCTCAGCTCTCCGTAGGCATCAGCAGCACATTCATAAATGGCGGTTCTCAGCAATTTCCAGCATTCGTTCACAGAGCTGTCAAAATTACAGGTATTCACTTTGCGGGCAAAGCCCTCTGCAAACTTGTCATTGGCGACAAGATCCCTGGTAGCGAACACATTCAGCTTTCGCTTTGCCGGCCTTTGAGTTCTGGGTGTTTTTCCTACTACAAAATTTACTCGACGGACAACGAGAGCAGGATCAGTATTATAGTCAGCGCTGCGGTATGAATGAGTTACTCTGCACGAGTTCAAATGTTGCCGTCTGACTATAATTAAGTCTATTTTGTGCCTGTGTCCCGATGGGGGATGCCTCCACGATACTCTCTGGTAAGGTCTGTGGTAATTGCGAGGTCATGAGTTGCACACTGCTCAAGGAGACGTTGGCCGTTTTCGTTCATATTACCCACACCAAAACGTCCTAGACAAACTGACCAGTTTTCATGGTCCCTCCCAACTCTGGCATTAAAATCACTCATGAGATACACACTTTCACGTTGAGGCATTGACCCAAGGATCTCATTCATGTCATCGTAGAAGTCATCCTTCTCCTCGGATGGAGAAGCTAGTGTGAGGGCATTCGCACAGATAAATTTACGTTCCCATCCCGGGAGCGGACTTGGAGCGTCATTAAGCGCTGAGACTTCGCGACGGGGGCGCAGACAGCACCCAGCAAGCCATTTCTCTCTGCAAAGCCCACCCCATGCTGCCGGGGTAGGCCATCATCTGGGCCCTGCCAGAAAAATGTGTAGTTTTCTTCCTTGAGAGAGCTGCAACCGGAAAATCTTGTCTCCCGGAGGGCAACGACATTCATTCCCAACCTGCACAGCTCCCGGTCTTCCAACAAGGTCCTCCTGATTTCGCCATGCCGGATGTCAGTAACATCTGCTCCAGGTAGTAGGGTCCGCACGTTCCAGGTTCCAATCTTCAGATATTTAAGAGTGATTTCAGGTACATGTATACATCCGTACTCTCGACTTTAGTCTATCTCCACGCACCCAATGGAGAAACACAGACATGACGGGTCGGCACCGTATTGGCCTGGGGCTGCCAGACTAAGGCGGGCGGTAGTCGACCAATGCAGCTAAATAGCCGCTCCTACCGCCAGACTCATACGTAGCATTTCTCCCTTCGCCCTTGGAGAAACTTATCACTTGTAACTGGGATCCCGCTGGACATACGGCTCTCAGCTAAACCGGGGCAAGCTAGAGAGACTTACTTGCCCAGTTAACATGTCCCCTCCCTGCACTCAGTGAAACTACCACAGAGGAAGGACAAAGTCCCTACATCTGCCGCCATCACCCAGTCGCAGGGGATGCCGGACGATGAACGGCGTTCGGTCAGCGACCGCCCAAGGCAGGAGGGAGGGACCCCTGATTTTCTGTGAAGGTTTACTCCCTTAGCAATAGCCCGACGGAGCTGTAACTGCAGGGCAGCAGTTGGATTGAAGTCAGAGTTTTCCTTCTCTTAGCCTTTGCCAAAATACTCACAAGTTGCAAGGCAGCAAGTAGGTTTGGAGTCAGAGTTCTCTCATAGGACACCAGGCCTCTCAAACCGGGCCTCGCGCTGAACGGCCGCTATGCCGGGCAGTATGCTCCGTGACTGCTTATTCGGTTATTCGTAGCTAACCTGCATATCTGCAGGCCGTTCGCTATCTGCCACCTGCGACGCGCTCCACAGTAGATGCCAGCTACCTACTAACAGTGCAAGCACTATCAGCAGCCTAGTAAACTAGGTAATAACTTCAGATATTGATGTATGTAGAGTTTTCAGGATTCTACGAATCACCCAAAGGACACGAAACACCCAAAGGAAGTGAAAAATTTTTAACTAGTAAAAACAAGTTCTAACTAATAAACAAGTTCTAAATAGTGACAACTAGTTCTAGCCAACGAAAACTAGTTCTAACTCATGTAAACTACTTCTAACTTCTGAAAACTAGTTCTAACTAGAGCACTCTGAGAGAGCATACCTCCGCCATGAGAGGCAACGATTACAAAAAATTTAAATTGTCTCTGAAACTATGATTTTATTTTTATTTACTCCAAAATTTAATCATTTGTGCCTTCATTTTTCTTAGAGATCTGATGATAACTTTTGAGTTATGCTGCTAACAAACGTTATGACAAACATGATTCAAACATACGAACGAACCAACCGATCTGAATCAAAATTTAATCATTTATGTCTTTTAACATTACTAACAACTCCGATAAATTTGATAAAGATCCGCTCATTATTTTTTTGAGTTATTGTGCTAACAAGCATAAATTTAAAACAGTGACAAACGAATGAATGAACAAACGGATCATCACAAAAATTTGGTTATTTACTCTTCGTAATATACCTATATCGGATCATATCAATTTCATAAAAATCCGTTCATAATTTTTTGAGTTATGACATTGGCAAAAATGAGGTAGGCAAACAAACTAAGAGATGGATGGATCTTCACCAAAAGTTAATCATCTCTTGCGCTTAGCATACCTAATAATCCCTGTAAATTTCATCAAAATGCGTCCATAAGTTTTTGAGTTGCATTGGTTACAGACAGATAGACAGAAAGATAAAGAGATGGATAGACCGACAAGCCCAACGGAAACATAACCTCCTTGGTGGAGGTAACGAGTGAAAACTATTTCTAACTAGGGAAATCAAGTTCTAACTAGTTTTCATCAGCTACAACTAGTTTTCACTAGTTAAAACTAGTTTTCACAATTTAGAACTGGTTTTCACTAGTTAAAACTAGTTTTCACAAGTCAGAACTAGTATTCATGAGTTAGAACTAGTTTTCATGAGTTAGAACTAGCTTTCACTATTCGAAACTTGTTTTAACCAGTTAAGAATTTTTCACTTCCTTTGGGTGTCTCATCTCCTTTGGGTTCCTTGGGGTTCGATTGGGTTCGTTTGCTTGAATCGTAGGACCTCGAAAGTTCTACATACACCAATTTCAGAGGTTATTGCTTCAAATACGTCATTAAAAAAACTCAATTCTGTGTACTAATAAAGTACATTAAGTGCAGTATCCACGAGGCAATTTTTTGTATAAAATTTTAATATTCCTTCAAATTACGAAGAATTTTCAACTATTCTTGGTGTCCGAAGGTATGATATATACCGCCGACTGAAAATATATGATTGTAAATTAGATTCCCGGCTGCTCTACAACTCATTTCTCTGATGATACAACGAAGAAATTAATATTTGTTTGAGGCTTTGATGCCTCTGTGTTAATTAGAACTCATTTTATTAACACTTAAGTAAATTAGGCTCCAGGCCCGATTTCAGTGCCCAATCATTAAATGGTATGGTATAAAGTTGAACTAATTAATTCATGTCCATTCGATGAGCATTTGAGATTTTTGCAATTATTCGATGTATTGAATATATAACACTGTAGATAGGCGGAACATAGGCCAGGTTGAAAATATTGTAATCGAGTTGCGCTTTGACGGAGATCGATTAGCGAAATTGAGACCAGGTAACAGAAGACGGCTACCGTTGAAATTCCTATTGCCATCCATTTTTTGCTCAGCTTTTGCTAAAAGCCAAACAATGAAGACATTTTGAACTTCTCTTAGCGTTGCCTTTAAGTCTGATTTTATTTCTATCTCATACATCGAAACTAGTGTTGTTTTCGGTTCACATAGTACAAATTGAGCAGACACTCAATAAAGCACAGGAAAAGCTTATTTCAAGGTGCAAAAGCGCAGTACTTCGTCGCGCAGTGCTTCATTGTACTAATGGGTTATGGTGGCGTATGCAGCATATGCGGCGAGAAATTTTAATAAATTCAGTGGAGCTGCACTGCTTATTATGTATATCTGATTTTTTGCTTGTCATCTAAGCTAAAGCAAGATTGTGGTGCTCATACGAATGGAAACTGATAGCATTAACCTCTTATTACCTCCGCCTAGGAGGTTATATTTTCATCAGGTTTGTCTGTCTGTTTGTGTGTCCGTCCGTCTCTCTGTCTTTCTGTCAGTGTATCATCAAGATAACTCAAGAAGTTATGCACGGATTTTAACGAAATTTACAGGGATTGTTAGGTATGTTAGGAGGAACAAATGATTAACTTTTGGTGAAGATCTGTCCGTCCGTTTGTTTGTCTGCCTCATGTTTCTCAGTGCCATAACTGAAGAAGTTATGGATGGATTTTTATGAAATTTACACGAGTTATTAGGTATGTCACGAAGAGTAAATGACCAAATTTTTATAATGATCCGTTTGCTCGTTCGTTTTTCGCTGTTTTTCATTTTATGCTTGGTAGCATAATAACTCAAAAAATAATGAACAGGTCTTTATGAAATTTATAGGAGTTGTTAGTAATGTTAAAAGACATAATGCTTAAATTTTGATGCAGATCGGTTTTTTCATTTGTATGCTTGATCCATTTTTGTCATAATTTTTGTTAGGCGCATAACTCAAAAATTTATGAACGGATCTTAAAAAAAAATTACTAAAGTTGTTAACGCTCTTAAAGAGCACAAATGATTAGATTTTGGTGTTAATGCAAAGAAAATCATGGTCTCAGTACCAATTTTACTTTTCCGTAATCCGCTTGGCGGAGGTATGCGCTCTCAGACTGCTCTAGTTACAGATGATTTGGTCGCTGTAGCTTATCATTCAGAATCATACACGTAGCGGAAGTATCATCAGTGCAGAGGGGTGATCTCAAATTCCTCCCTGTCATTTCTGAAAGCGCGAGCTCTCTAGTATGTAAGATTATGCTGGAAAAAGCTGCTTCCATGGAGTTTACGCGGCTTCGTAATATTATTGTGATCCTGTATTCTTCTGTATTCGGCTTTTACAAATTCCATAAACATTTTTGTGGTGATCAAGTTAAATGAAGTGGGTTAGGTCGAACGATGCATTTAAGATAAATATCATTTGTTGGGATTGACCACGTATGCTAAGGTTAGACGAGGTGCGTTACAGAGAAGGATTGCGTTGTATACACTGTAAATAATTTCTGCGTGAAATGATAGAAAGTGTCCGTCAGCCCATTCGCCGGACACTTTCCAACTTTCTGTTTAATCGTACCTGGAAGTATTTAGAGGTTCCGTCATTAAGCGGATTCTTTTCTGTAACAGAAACAAAAACAACTTCCCNAAAGCTCTGCCTACTCAGTGGTCAAAAGAGGGTCATGTGTATCCAGCACACAATTTTTTGGCAAAGTTATGAACGGATCTTCACGAAAATTTCAGAAACAGCTAATAACTAGTGAAAGGCACGAATGATTAGAGTTTGGTGTTAATACAAAGAAAATCACGGTTTCAAAACCAATTTGAATTTTTTGTTACCGTTGCCTTGCTTGGCGGAGGTATGCGCACTCAGAGTGCTCTCTATAGTTAGTATTGTAAACTCTCTAACAGTTAATGGCTTGGGAAGTTCAAGCAAATTGGATAAACACGCCAACATAGAACTTTTAGACCTGGAATCTGACGGACACAAGGAAAACTTTCCTGTAACACGCCTATCAACAGATATTTCCCGGTGACACTACAGAAATAATGCATTGATCTCAGTAATTAAACGGAACGTAATATTACTTCTGTGAACAATGTGAAGTACTGGCTCTTCCAGCGAAACGAGGGACACTTTAGGTGGATTTACAAAACGGAGAAAACTACAGACATTTTTCTAGTTTCTAGCCGTTGAAAAGCTGAATTTTTTTACAGTGTATGACGCACGGAGTTCGTGTGGGTAGAGTGGCGGGGGTTGGTTCAGTCGAGATAGGTAAGGGCAGCCACGCACGATCAGTTCAACCGACCGTTATCAATAGCTGTCGGTTAAAACAGCACGTGTGTGGGTATCTATAAGTTCTCATTACGTCAGTTCAATAGAGCTGTGCAGTTTTTAACTTTTCATTTCTTCAGGTGATAGCGGCGAGTTCATTTCACCGTATCTTTAGTTTAATCGTTTTATTGAAGGGAGAAACAACAAAAAGCAACTTTTCGTACGTTGTTTCTTTCATGCGCAAATTATTGAGATAATGAATTGGTTCTTCAGTTAGTTCATTTAATAATGTAATATCACAACATTCACTTCACCGAAGTAGCCGTTTCTTGCTCCGCTTTTTACGCTTTCTTTTTCTATCTATTTATTTATTTTTTGCTACACTGCAAATAATGTACCAAGAGCATCAAGATCGTCCACATCGGAATCCATGGTATCAAGGGAGTAATAATACTCCCTGATGGTAACAGTGAGGGAACGAACTGTGTGTGCAAGTGTGTGTGTCAATTTCAGTTTTAACTGTCGTCAGTTTAAACTGTGTCAGTTTAACTGTACAGTCATATCTGTCAGTTAAAATTGATCGTGTGTGGCCGCCCATTGATTAGAGGAGTGGCGTCTAGTCAAGCTACGGTTGGTCAAGATAGGTAAGTTATAGAACAGCAGCTTTATGGTCCTGTACTTTACAAATTAAAAATAAGAATTAACAGTGGAAACTTCACAGGTGTTGCTGCTTCATTATAAATTCTAAAAATCTAGACCAAGAGCGTGATAGTTGACTCACTTCTGCTTCTTCCCGTAGGCGTACACTGCAGGTCGCGTGGGTAAGGTTCAGCACGTCTCACAGAAAGCGTAACACGCTTAAAACTGCTTTTAGGATTACCGGATGGGCCGAAAAACTAAACAC
Source organism: Parhyale hawaiensis (assembly GCA_001587735.2). Classification (NCBI taxonomy): domain Eukaryota; kingdom Metazoa; phylum Arthropoda; class Malacostraca; order Amphipoda; family Hyalidae; genus Parhyale; species Parhyale hawaiensis. The sequence continues at coordinate 1,348,378 of LQNS02001578.1, read as the reverse complement.
TTCGTTAATGAAAACTTTGATTGTTCGGCAACTCTTAGTTAATCTTGCTGCATATCATCCGACAGCCTGGCAATATGGACTTGAATATAAACTTTTGTTTCTGTAACGAACAGGAAAATGGCTTCCCAGCGACATGAATGAGTGAAGGTTGGATACAAAGTGAGTAGAGTCGCGATTCTGGTCGGGGTGTCTCGTACAACCGTCTACGTGATCAAGAAGGGCATGGACGACTTCGAAAGCGTGAACAGACGACGTCCTGTCAGTGGTCTGAGAGTGTTTTGCATCAAGATAACTTTCGAGATGGTATTTAAAGAAATCCTTTGGCATCAATGCGCCAACACGCCAGAAGGCTCGGCGTTGAAGCGGTCGCAGTGCACCGAGCAGTGGCAAAGTTGGAAGGCTAGCAGTTTGTTAGGGTTCAGAGGCCACTATCACACCGCCCATCCCCACCAAGCGTCTTGAATGTTGCCACAGGCTCATAAATGACGAAGTCTGCTCTAGCTGGTTGGAAGAACATCTTCTCAGATGAGAGTGCTTGGGCAGTCGATCTGTTCATGTGAATCCACGGACTACGCTTTCACCCCACATTGAGGTCAAGGCCTGCTGCGTTCGCAACCGAAACATCACCGTCCTGAAAGCCTCCGTTGACCGGGAGTAGATGGTCATAGGCACAAACTACGTTGCGAAGACTTTTAAGACCTTCAGGCTCCGTCTCGAGGCCATTATCGCTGTGGATAACAGCAATATTGAGTAAAATTGATGATAAGACCGTTATTTGTATTACCTGACAACTTTGATTATTTTTATCAAGTAGTTTATGTGGCTCCTAGGGCGGAAGATAGATTAAGGATGTTTATGATTTTTCTCGCCCCACCCGGTATACGGAACGTTTACCGTAGTTGAGTTATCTAATTCCATGCCAGTACAAAATGTGCACTTTTAGTTTGCCGTTTACCAAACCGTGCAGGAGGTGCATCAACATCGACGGCGAGCTCTACATCCGTGCCTTGGGCTCCAGCTTTTCCTACACATTTTATGGTGACGGTTTCCTCTTTCAGTATCTGCCAGTGTGTCGCGCAACGTTTAATTAAGGAAGAGTGAGGCTCGATAGTTCAGCCCTTGGAAACCCTCATTATGGAAAACAAAAAGAATAAATCTGGTGTAGTGTTCGATGTTGACAAAATTGTGCAGGCTGGCCGGGACCATCTTAACGTTATCTGTACTCCCTAAGCTAACTCTCTGCAAAAAGATTTTTTTTTCGTATGAATAGCATAGAACAATAATCTTTTAGGAAAATAACACAGCCAAGTATGACCAGAATTTCGACTACAGTCCCGAATAGATTTGGGTTCCTATTTTAGAACTTTAACTGTAATCAGCATTATTATCATCGTTGTTTCTTGGCAAACAGAAAGAACAATCAAGGACAGGAAATTTATTGAATTTTATAGTACGTTGCACCATATGCATATGGGTTCCCCTTTTCTATCGGCATTCCATAATTATTTCCCTCGCTCTTTCCTCCGTGATATCGTCCTGCTGGGCAACGGAGGCTCAAACTTCCTAACCATTAACTAACCATATGTATAACATTCGTATTTGTCAAGCGTGAAGTATTTAATGCTGTAGCATTTTCTGACTCTGAATAGGTGGTATACAATTTTTTGCCCGATGTTAGAAGCTAGTACCTATGAACAGGGCATGTAATTCCTCCACCAAGGAAGTTATGTTTTCGTCGTGTTTGTCTGTCGGTCATGAAGACAACTCAAAAAGCTACTAGTCGATTGGGACAAAATTTACATGGATTGTTAGGTATGTTAAGAGGAACAGATGATTAACTTTTGGTGAAGATATGTCCATCCGTTTGTTTGTTTGCTTGCCTCATTTTTCTCAATGCCATAACTCAAAAAGTCATAGTTGGATTTTATGAAATTAACATGAGAATTGTTAGGTATAGAACAATAAGTAAATGACCAAATTTTGGTTATGATCCGTTACTTCGTTCGTTCGTTTGTCACTGTTTTTATTTTATGCTTGTTTGCACAATACCTCAAAAAATAATGAATGGATCTTTATGAAATTTAGAGGGGTTGTTAATAATGTTAAAAGCCATAAATAATTAAATTTTGATGCAGATCGGTTTGTTCGTTTGTATGTTTGACTCAAGATTGTCATAACATTTGTTAGCAGTATAACTCAAAAAGTTATGAGCTTATCATGAAGAAAATTGCATAAGCTGTTATTACTATCAAAAGGCACAAATGATTTGATTTAGGAGTTTATACAAAGGTAACTATGATTACAGAGCCAATTTGAATTTTTTGCTGCCGTTGCTCCGCTTGGCGGAAGTATGTGCTCTCAGAGTGCGCTAGTTTTTAAAAGCTCGCTATTAAGTGAAATGTAGAAGGTTACCATCAATACTACGAATGAAAGACCTCTCTGAGTAGCACGAAATGAAGTTGGTTTACTAATATGGTATATGCAGGACAGTACATGCCCCCTGTCGCTGTACAACTTCGAAAAAACATCGTTCATTGGTAGAAAAGAATTGCCGCAGATCTTCCTTGATCGAAGGTTAGTTGAATGTAGAATAATTATCACTCTTTCGCCGATTTGTGGGTAAAATTTTTTGTTCAATAATAAAAAATGAATTCCCTGGTTCAAAAGTTTTACCCCAAATTAATGTAAGAGTATTTCTAAAATCAGTTGGCGTTCCACAATAATTCTATTCTTTAAGTTAAGGATGCCTTACCACTTTCACTTGCTTCTTCTACTGTTTACAAATATTATTGCAAAAAATGCTACACCTCCTACATTGGGAAAGTGGAAAAATAAATGAACGTGAGGTTCCCTCAAGAGTAAAGAAATGCTCAATTATCGTTCAAGAAAAATCTATTTTCAAGTATCCATGAAAATCTTTCACCATAATGTTCATAAAACCATCCAATATTTTCTGATGATAGCAAATTAGGTTCACATTTTTTCGCATTTACTGCACGATGCTTCACGATTACATAGGTTTGAAAAATTCTGGAAGGAATCAGCGTAAATGTCACTGGGAGGATTTTTGGCACATACTCAGACCGTATTGATCGCAATTTTGAAGTACGAATTTCGATCAGAAATGGGGGAGATGCGACAGCCACGAAGTATTCTAATAGCTTCAATGTCCGAGGTACGTGTAACACCACCTGCACCTCGTCCGATGAATCTTCAAGGCATGCTCTCACAGTGACTTGAGGTTATTGGAGTCAATATTCATGTTCGCCACATTCCTTCGCTGAATGTTTGCAGTGCGCGGGATCTCAAATTTCAGCGTGTCTGTGTCTCTGTCCTTCTGCATTCAAGGCTGCAACAGCGTAGGTTTTCCCCGACGACATGACAGTTCCTAAAAATCCCATTGGCGGCCCTGGTAATGGCGTTAAAAGAAGCTCATTATTATTATATAAAACTTCACGCTCGGGCCACCACGGAAGGTAGCAAAACCCAAAAGCATTTTGAAACACCTGGAAGCTCGAAACGCTGTTAGAGGAAATCCAATAAAAAGCCACTAACCGTTGAATTAAACACCTGCAGGCCAAAGCGACCGGAAGCCGATGTCGGCAAAGAATTCCAAACCCCAACAGGCCAGGGTACGCAGCACCGACCGAACTGATTAGTTCGACATCTAACATCCTCCAGCGTAAAAGTGTGCCCGCCGACCGCAGCACGTGTTTCTCCCCTAAAGACCTTGATGGCAGGGACAAGAGAATACAACCAATGCCTCTCATTGTTGTATACCTTATAAAACCTACAGAGTTCGGCAACCCTTCTTCTGTGGGACAGGTCCACCAGATCAATATCCGCGTTTAGTCTACTTCCTGAACTAACAATTCGGTCCAACAGATGCAAGTGACTGTCAGCAGCTGAAGCCCAGATCGGGGAGCAATGCTCCAACACAGGCAGCAAAAAAGCATAGAAGCATCTGCGGACAACCTCGCTGTCACTAATAACAAAATTTACCTTACGCAAGAGCCTATCTTTACTGGAAGCACGTGACACCAGTCGCCTAATATGCGGCTCAAAAGTAAGCAGTGGGCAGTCAAAGAGGTTCAATAAAAGGGGATAGCGAAGAGCCCTCCTAGGAGCAGGAGTCCTTTCCACTGGGAGCCCCTCACTTCTTTAGGCAACAGCTCTTCTGAGCACTGGTTCCATGGGTCTGTTAGGATATCATGATAAATGTATGTATGTTTCTAATCGATGAAAATAAAGGACATCCAGGTTCCATGTATTTAGTTAACGTAAAATAATACTTCTTCTGGACGACGAATTTTATTTTTTAATTTATTATTATTATTATTATTTTACGTTAATTAAATGTATGTATGTGTAATATAATCACCAGACGTTGACAGTATGAATTGAAGGACAGTTTACCTTTGGAATCAACCCGTAGATCTCACCTAACCGAGACTTAAGGTTCACACCATACCCACAATATTCCTCCAAAGAGTTTACATTTACGAACATAAATTTCCAGCCGTGCCCACATATATTCCTTACCAGGACGGCCGAATAGCGTGTGGTTTATGACCAGCTAAATAAATAAGCACACACGATCGTGACTATTATTATATTAAAAAGTTTAAGTCTCCGTTTCCACAACAAAGGCGATGTCACAGAGNACAGTTTACCTTTGGAATCAACCCGTAGATCTCACCTAACCGAGACTTAAGGTTCACACCATACCCACAATATTCCTCCAAAGAGTTTACATTTACGAACATAAATTTCCAGCCGTGCCCACATATATTCCTTACCAAACGTCACTTAACTTTTATGCGTGAAATGTGACACAATTTGGCACGTACATCCTATATCACCCCTATGAGATCACGTAACATTTGCCGCGTACATCGTTTACATGTTATATAAACAAGACACACATATGGGAAAATTTTTCCAAATATTGTATAGCTCGCAGCACATAAAATTTTTTCGGCTAGCTCGTGCAAGCCTTTGTAATACCCGCCTACAGACGAGGGGTGTCGATATACATTTGCAACATAGACACAATTACACCCTTTAAATCCCATGCGAGTTCGCATCGCACGCCTTTTGGTGAACTTACCCGCTGCATAGAGGTGCACACCAAACTCATACCTCGCTCATTGTCGTCCCACATCTTTGCGCCTTGGCCAACTCTCATACTACTTACTGTAACACCATGAGATCATTTTCGCAGAAACTCTCATTCGTCTACCATCAAATGCAATTTCACCAATACATGCTACTCAGTGCCATTCTAGTTTATCCATGCTGCATCTATCTATTTGTACATTCAGGATCTATTCTAATGCTCAAAGTGTGACTCTGCTGATTTTGGTGTTGTTGTCTACCACATAAAAAAAAAAAAAAAATGCCGAGGTGCTGTCAGGCATAGTCGCTCTATTTTATTTTTATTTCATTGATTAATTTGCTTATACATTCTTATTATCGTATATTTATTTTTTTTTGACCATGTTATTTCAATAATAGACTAGAATGCAAACATTAAAAAAAATATAAAAACGCAGACCTATGTGTGTAATCATTATCGTCACTAGTCACTTTAGGAGTAATGTTCTTTTTATTCAAAAGTGTGTATCTGAGAGCCATACGTTTAAACAAATAATTTATTTTCTACAATGGTTAGCATTGGTTATATAAGGTCATATATTATTACGTCATGCTAGCTTCTATTGTCAGTCCAAGTTTACTCAAGCATTTAAGTTATTATTGATTAATTAATTACCGTGTCAAACATAAAAATAATACTGTTTTGCAAAAAAAAAAAAAAAACAAATAACATTTAAGAAAATTCACTAGGTAGTGTTCCATTTCATGAAAAAGAAAACATTTCCCACCAAACTGTGAGAATGTCAGAGCCAGTTCATATGATACAGGATGTTAGGACCACAGAAAATTCAAGTGTTAGAGGAACCGTTAGGCTGAGGCCTATAAATTACAA
>LQNS02001578.1:1291546-1303371 GCA_001587735.2 Parhyale hawaiensis | reverse complement strand
ATATATATATATATATATATATATATATATATATATATATATATATATATATATATATATATATATATATATATATATATATATATATATATATAAACACACGACGGTCATTCTTAGTATTAGATTAGATTGGGAACACGGTCCTGAAGTTATGCCACCTATTTTTGAAACACCCTGTATGGTGATTCCAGTAGGTTTAACTTAAGCGGGTCGCTTCTGAGACCTGCAACACGATTCAAAGTGACGAAACTAAAGTTCCTGTCGACAGGTCAGGAGAAGTTAAGTCAAGTGGGCTGGGCTAAGATCGACTTTCACGTTGCAATCGAACACGCCTCTAGTGTCGATACTGCAACAGTCTCCCGCCTGTTTCCGGTACTGGTAAGATGAAAAAGTTGTGCCTGAGTCTAATCAGTATCCATACGTTAATCGTTTTGAGGTGTAGTCTACGCTTATGCAACGAAACACTGATTCTTTTCTTCACCTGAAATGAAAACAGGATCTGCTATGATATCCGTAAACCAACAGGTCCATGACTCTGTCATGATGAGTCCTCCAAGTATTTTCTAGAGACTGAGCTTCATCCGCTAAAGAATATGGTTACTGCGTGGTGTCTGCAATTGGCATTATCCATCACAACCCAATGGCAGTCAGAGCATTACAGCAAAGATTTACTTACTTTACTGTAATCACCGAATTCAAATATAAACTCGCTGCAATCACTTTCAGAAAAATGTAACTTGCAATGGTGAATCGACATTACTCAATTTTCTCTACGATTATGCGAAGCCAAACGATACCAGAAAGACGTTACTGCTGCTCATAGACTTGTGATCCTTTATATTTTTCCGATCTTTCACTCACTGATGTGTGTAGACGTCCTTAAGGGATGAGATGTTTAGAGCTAAACCATTGGTGAAATCAGCATTGAAGAATTCATTAGGATCAGAGCCAAGAGGTTATTCTGAATGAGTCATTAATAATGTAATTTATTGAAAGAATAGATTCACAAAAATTCACTGCTCATCTTTGCCTTATTAAATTATTTCGAGTGTTGATTTTTCAGGAATACTATTGTGTTTCATAAATTGGCCATTAATTTTGGAACAACCAAACAACTTTTCTAAAACTAATAAAAGTTTGCCTATTTTTATCATTATTATTTCTTCTTTTTCCTATCATTTAGCAACAGCATAATGAGAGAAGCAGAGACCCTCCAAGTAGCCGCAAGAACTTCGAGACGAGGCCTAACGCAAGATGCAGGCCGTCGCGGTGCAAAATCAAGATCCCAGAGTTGTACACAAGATTCACCTTTCATTTTTTGTTAGAAAGTCCAGCAGTAATTCATAGTAATGGAAAATATTACATGTTCATTTTTTCATTACCTCCGGCAAGGAGGTTATATTTTCGTCGTGTCTGTCCGTTTATTTGTCTATCTGTCTGTCTTTCTATCTGTTTGTCATCAAGATAACTCAAAAATGTATGAACCGATTTTAACGAAATTTACAGGGATTGTTAGGTACGTTAAGAGGAAGAGTTGACTAACTTTTGGTGAAGATCCGTCCGTCCTTTTTTTTTTCTGCCACATTTTTCTGAAGGTTATAACTCAAAAAGTTATGGATGGATTTATTTTAAATTTACCTCAGTTGTTAGGTAAATGACGGATTTTTTGCAACGATCCACGTGTTTGTTGGTTCGTTCATTTGTCAATGATTTTATTTTTATGCTTGTTAGCACAATACTTCAAAAAACATTGAATGGATCTTTATGAAATTTATAGGAGTTGTTTATAATGTTAAGAAGAATAAATGATCAAATTTTGGTGCAGATCGGTTGGCTCGTATGTATTTTTGACTCATGTTTGTCATAATGCTTTTTTGCAGCATAACTCAAAAATTTATGAACGGAACTTCAAAAAAATTACTAAAGCTGTTAAAACTATTGAAGGGCACAAATGATTAGATTTTGTTGTTGATACAAAAAAATCATGGTCTCAGGGCCAATTTTCAGTTTCGTACCCGTTGCCTTGCTTGCGGAGGTATGTGCTCGCAAAGTGCTCTAGTTACATTTATTAGGTTAACGGGTTGAGCAACCGGCACTCAAATGACCAGAAGTTAATGAGTGTGGTAACATGTTAAAAAATAGCTTTTAGTTAAACTTTAACACAAACTTTAACTTTGAGCATTACCGATTAACTAATTATTGCAGCTTGGTATCCAGCACTTTGTATTTAGTCTTACAACTTATTGTCGCCTTTTTTCACAGTTCTGTTAATTTATATCGAGATATTTCACTTTGGAGGATGACAAAGTATTTTCATCTCTAGAAATTCATCAGTGGTTATATTTTAGCTGTAAAGAATATACAGCGCTTCACATAAGTTCTCACACTTAAAAAGTGATTAGCGCCTGTGTTATATTTATTTCACATCTTCTACAGCCACGTGACTGCTTCCTAGATAGTAACTCTCAGGATGATCTTTCATCTTTATCCAAACGTATGTTTGCTATATCTTTGAAAAATACAGTAAATATAACTACACAGTTAACATGTGTATGGAAGCTTCTGGGCAGGTTAATTAATAATAGTCAATAATAAAAGTAATTGGTTAAGTCAACTTGACCGCATCCTCTACTCGAAATCCACAAACACCGGTTCGTGCTGCGAATATAGTACATGCCACAAGGCCCAGAGGAGTGTACGTTTGCAGTGACCTCAGATAGACAAAAGCCATGACGCAAGCGATGGAAAGACTCTACGCGACAAGCTAATTTTCTAACTACGGTCAATACCCCCTGCAATATCACGCTGACGCGGGGTGCTGGCTGAGCACCTCATGTGCCACGAAGAACTCGCCTACTTGGCTAGCAGGCTCGAACTCGCGTCCTTGAGTGTCAATATCAGCACCCTTCCCCCTCTAGCCTGCTTCTGCGTCACAGAATGAAGATGGCAATGCTTAGAAAATATTGTACGCACCGTACGTGGCTACCATGTGGTCACTGAATGCAGCGAAGTCTTCGGCTGACACCGGCATGTAGAGGTCGGCAGCGTACGTGAAGCACAGCTGGCGGGCCTCCGAGAACCTCATGGCGGTGTCATTCACCAGCAGGCAACCAAGANACCATGTGGTCACTGAATGCAGCGAAGTCTTCGGCTGACACCGGCATGTAGAGGTCGGCAGCGTACGTGAAGCACAGCTGGCGGGCCTCCGAGAACCTCATGGCGGTGTCATTCACCAGCAGGCAACCAAGAGACGTCATGGAGAATGGGGAGATGCAGCTGGTGATGGGGGTGATGACTGGCTCAGCTGTGAACAAATATTACATTACGTGCGTCGATTATTATTATTTTTTTTTTTTTGTTCACGAAGCTGTTCGTCAATTACTAGTAAAGAATACCGGCACTGTCAAAAATAACAGCAACGAATTTGTGATGACGCCGTCTTCATTTAACGTATTTCTGTTATTAATATGCTTCTGTTCTAATAATAATTATGATCAAATTATACGAAAAGCTCTTATTTAATATTCAATATGCTGAAAAGTAACGATAAAGAAATGGTGAGACTAACGTATGGATTCCTTAGAATATCTTTCAATTCTCATTACTCTAGAATAGTCTAATAGACGAATTCTATACATTGTAATGGTACCAGTGCAGTGCTCTTACAATCCTGAAAAGAGAAACTGCATCGAGATGTGTTCACCATATTGCCTAAATGCATTTCGAAGTACGTAGTATCATATACATTTGAACCATGATAAAGTATAAAATACTTTCTTAGGCTCCTTTTCTTCCAAAGCTTTTTTTTATTTCTTGTATATTCATTTCGTCTTTATTTTCTTTTACATATTCGTGATTTCTTTTTCTAGCCCCTTTTAAGATATTGATAGCGTAACACCGAGGGCTCTCAATATATTACTGCTCAACAACGAGTAATGGAAAGGGAAAGAAAACTCACGTAATGCTATACTATTCATATTTGATGTTAGGAAACAATGTGCACAAGCTTAATATATATATAAACAATGTACACGGGCTTATATATATATATATATATCAATCCCAAATTAATAAATAAATATAGATCAGCGGTCATATTAAATTTAGCTAAATCTCAAAAATTTGATAATTCCAATTAGTCAAGAATAGATTATCCTAACTACACTAATAACAATGGGTAATAAATATAAAATCCGTCATACAGCAAATTGTATACGAAATAATAAAGGTATAAATTCTACTACTGTATAAATATATCCCATGAGTGGGTTTGGAGCACATTGAGTGTAGTCTGGCCAACTGCTTTCGTTGTCTCTGAGCACGCACATGGCGGATTTCTCGAAATTTCTGCCAGCCAGAACATACCAATGTTCAAAATGCTGTAGCATGTAATGCGTAAATTTATGGGGTTCGGACGTACTGAAGCGTGAGACATTCAAATAGTACGATAAAATAGGTGACATAGTTGGTTTAAGCTGTGTGTAAGTAGCATATATCTATAAGTAATTTAAACGCTAAGGAAAATAGAATAGTAGCTTATCTCAGGATGTCCAAGAATGGCAGGCATCTAGTTTGTTCTATTGGAGCTCATGCTCAAGGTGCCAGCAACGTGTGTAGCGAGTACCGTTAATTACGTTTAAGTTTAAAATTGTATTCATAAGTTAAGTAATGCACTAGCTTGGTAAAAACGTTTACTGCCAATTGATATACTTATTTCATATAGATAATCAGTATTTCTAGTTTAGGAAATAAATACAATGTTGTCATAAATCTGTAATTGGTGCATGGCAACTGAACAACCAGTCAGAATGTAACAAATAAGCGCGCGAAGAAATTACCCGAGACTATTGGCTGATCGAAGCCCACGAGTGGGGGTGGCCCCATGAGGACGTACAAGTTTCTCGAGGGTTCTACAGTCTTCCATGAGAACTCGTATAAATACAGTGCGCGGGAGTATTGGGGAGGCGTTTTCGGACGGGCGCCCGTGCCCTTAGGGTGCACGTGACGACTCGTAACGTTTCAGTTGTCTCAACGTGTGTATATACTTGTCCGCACCTACGCTCCAAGGTGCGGTGCGACCGATTGTGACGAACGTCAGTGTAGTGTACATAAATAAGTTAGAAGGCAATATCGCCCCTGACGTACCGATTTCTTCGTCCTTAAGTGATACGTGCACCATGCGTGTCTTCGCCCCTTTGGCATGCACTCGATCGTATTATTCCCAGTAACTGCGTGATGCATCGTCTTCGCCCTTTTGACGTGCACTCAAAATGTGCATTGTGTATGGAGCGTGCGTGCGCCACTTGCCTTAAGGAACACTTTCAATAGTGACCTGTAAGTTTTCTGTTGTGTTTAGTTCCTTGAAAATAAGTTAAAATAGTGAATAATTGTGAGTTCATGCGCCAGCGGCGCACACACAAAAAAAGGTAAAAGAAAGAAAACTTTGTAAATTGTGCGTGTCTCTTATAGGTAACTACTGTAAGTGATTTATTCATGTCCACCATGTCTGAACGTGTTGCCAAGGACCATTCCTTGATAAGATTTTCTGTACTACGTTCTTCATGTCATGTCAATCATTTCTTGACATGTTATCGTCATCTGTGACCGTTATTAGTAATCAAAGGTTGACTGGCTCCAATTCTCGATTGTAGTCATGCAATATGAGCGAGAATTGGTCGTATCATAGTATGAATGTTCAATCAACTTGCCACCGTGTAATTCTCAATAGAAGTTATCACCGTATTATTATTTTCAAGTGAGACTCTATCTAAATATGTTTTGAATTTGTGGGTTTTTTCCGAAGTTGCCGAACCGTTGGACACGGGCCTAATGCATGTATTATATACATGTCATTATGCCCAGGTCGAACGCGCAACATTCGTTTGCCACTAAGCTGTACTTGTTTGATTTCAACAGACGCGCCTTTTAACCATACAACTGTAATTGATGAAATTTTAGCTTTTTTCTCATGGCGCCCCAAATGTAATTAAAGGTTACCAATACAGATGTGTTTGTTTATATCGTGTGTTTTCTTTACCCTTGCATTCTCTGTTTTTCGAACACGTAAAAAATTAGGTTGATTGAAGGCGTGGCTCACCTCCATTTGTTTGTTGGACGCTGTTGTGTGTAAATTTCATGCCACTTTGTTGTTGATTAATTTCCTATGTCAAACGATTCACATTCAAATCAAAATAATGTCATTATTGATAAATTTGTTTATATAAACATGTCATTGATAATTTGTGACGTCACATATGCATATAACCAGAGCATAATGCACAGCAAAGTCCTAACATTAAAAATGGCATGACAAGAAACACGCGACAGTTCCATAATAATTTCACAGCGGCTTTCTCTACAACAAATTTCTCGACTCATGATTTACAACGACTTAACCCTATTTCTGAATTGTAGAGACAAGACGCATAGATCTTCTTTAGACACACACACACACACACGCGCAAAAAAAATTCATCACTGTTTTATACTTCCCTGATGGCAATGCTTGATTCCATTCGTCTATCTACACAAGATATCTACCATCCGTTCAAATTATTACCTGGTCGTTCTAACAAAACTCAACTAAAGAGTTAATTATGGGGTCACATCCTATCATTGAAATATTATTACCCTTCCCGCCATAGAGGAAATAACCGGTTTATTTCAGCTATATAAAAATTTCCTTCAAACTTCCTGGTAGGATCAAAGGGTTTCAAATCTTGTTGCTCCGTTTCTTCAACCTTCTTTTTCTGGATAAAATTTTGGGGAAGCACAAAACTCAACCATGTATGAGTAGGACACGGAAATATAATATCCGCAGAGCTACAGCTCACACGAAGAGAGTTGGAAGTGTGTAGGGTGTGTGGTGTCGGTCTTTAGAAGACGTCTTTTCCGTCCAAAACTGCTCCTTTTATACCTTCACCCAGCAGTCCGCCGCCACCGCCTCACCGGCCGGCCGTCCCTCGTTTGCCGGGGAGCTCCAATCGTAACGTGTTATCCAACCCGGCCCTCGAAATTCCTTATTTCGATTGGTTCACGGCATCACGTGGTTGCTCCTTCAGTTCTGCCGTCAACAGCGTCTCACTGTCTCTCAGGCGCCATTTTCCAAGGGCTGTGTTTCTCGTCCACCAAATATTTGCAATACAAATACTGAATAACTATCTAAACCACGAGTAAAACCTTGTAATAACTCTCACTTACCTTCACCAAATCCAGCTCAGTTATCTTGTCCAGCCCTGCGCCGTAGTATTGCCTAATATGCGCACAACAATAATACCAGGGGTATTCACTTGTTATTAATGAATAGCAGGGGGAAAATCTCAACAATTGCTTGTATTGGAATATCTTCATTCGATATATTTCCTAGCTACATTAGTGTTATTAGTACTCAGTCCTGTTAGTTTCGAAGCATGCCCCAATTCTATTTGATACACATCGAATATATCTATAATGCCTACGTTTTCTCAGACATGCTACAATAACTTGTCATATAGAAACTCGCATGAACCGCCTATTAAGTATTCTTAAGAAATACAATAAATACTGTAAAACTTTGTAGGCACAACACCGCGTTCTGCCAGCAAGAGCTATTCGCTCTTAGTTGTTACTCGTAACTGCATATGTTCGTTATTATTCAGTAATTCCGTTTGTCTAGTTTTAATACACAATACTTACATTTCGGTAGAACTTAAGAACGTTGAATTTTCAGACTAGTCACTTGTACGTATTTATTTATGGCAACAACATCTTCCATGTATTTTACTAGAAAAAAACTTATCGGTTTCCGTATAAAATAGTATCACTGTTTATATAATGCCGCATTATTCGTACTGCACTGAGCTATCAAAGTTTTTAGGTCATTATAGTAAATTAATGAATACCAATTTTCGCGAAATATTTCTTGGCCAAAAAATCAGCATTCATATCTTATAATTATAACTTAAACCTTATCTTTCATTCATACGCATACAGCTTCTCTGCACAAAGCACAATATCTTCGAAGAAAGCAATTTCTATTCAATCGTGCGTAGTGGGAAAACCATTATTCCCTTAAGTGCATGACATGGATTGCTCGAGTCAAGTGCCTTTCCCCACACACGAGCGTTTCGAGAGGGTTGAGGGCGGTTAGTCGTGCTCAAGAAATAAAAGGACAGAAGGGAAAAATTTTCAACCTGAAGTTGTGGGATGTGCTAAGTCGCAAGTAGAGGATGTAATAGAAAAACAATACGAATAGTGGAATAGCGCATAAAATCTTGATTTCATACATCTGACATAGAGTATAGTAGTTACGAGCAACGATTGCAGCTATTCTCCATATAGCTCTACATTCTCAGGTCTGTCACTACAGCGTTTGGACGGCGCGTATAGGCCTGCATGCTCGCTGTCACAGACTAGTGTGTCCTTCCCAACATTCTTTACAGTTGGAGCGAGGGTTGGCCGGTGCGAAAAGACAGAAAGACAGACAAAAAATTATTCAGACTATAGCTGCCGTGTTAGTTATTGTTAGTAGTAACGGAATGATCTTAAAGAGAGAGAGAGAGAAACAAATGACGTATAAAATATAGATTTTATACACACATAGATCTGAACAATTATGAAGACTTAATGCATTAAGCGCAGTAGAAAGTAGTCCTTGATATTCGTGAAAAGCATAAACACTGCAAGAGATGAGTAACATGACACCAAGAAGGCGCGCCTTCGTACACGTTAACAAAATCAAGAGTCTATATTGTCAAGCTAACTTTCTCCAAGTTCCAAAGTAATGAAATGTGCCCCACTTCCCCCTTCCTCCCATATCAATCCCGCTGGACTTCACGGTTTGGCCCACAATGGAGAATGTAGTATGAGGCCTTTGCATCGCACCATATGTCATTGTTGACGATTTCATGTTGTCCCTCAAGGAGGCATGTCGATGCACGCTCCACAATGGTTTGGATGAGCGACGTAGAGCGATTCGTATATGTTGTAGAGTTAATAAATGCTCAATGTTTTTCTGGCACCAACAGTGTTGCTGGCTATGATTGTCAGAAGTCATATACTGATGTAAAGGATTTCCAGTAAATTCAAATGCATCAAAATTTAATCAACATTTATCAGCTTAGCAAGGTAATGTGTTAACTAAATAAACCTATGTGGCTATAATATAAAAACGTACAGTATGTACTGTAGCCGCTACATTCTCCCGTGAAATTGATCTCTGAATTACGATGTCAATCACCCACCATCACCACCCCTCTTCCATCAATGTAGTTGAATGTCCGCAGGCGAGAGCTGCCTTATTCGTGAATTCAGATGTTTTATTTACCGTCTCCTTTTCCCTCGAAATTATGGGGACCGGGGTATCACACAGACACTCTAGTCCCTTCTCCCTAATTCCGAACTAGTTCCGACCTAGTATGGATTGTCTGCTGCTAAAATATGCAGGTGTGATCAATGCCCAATATAGCTGCTGGCATAAAGAAAAGTGTTCATATAATAATTTTGGGCATTATCGTTCAGAAGCAGAAATGATGGCTAAAAGAATTGTTGCGTTTATCAGATATGTAGTTGCGTGGTTTACTTCCACTATATTGCCGCTTTCATCAATCTGTAACAGAAATGACCGGAACAATTGGGCACCTTTTCTCTATCAATCACTATCGGTGTGTCTACTGATGAGAAAAATGTTTTCCTTACTGCGCACGCAATACTCAAAATCATATTACCATCAATGGTTTAAAATCTAAGCAATAAAGAAAAATTACATGCACATTCACTTCACGCTCAAATCGTTCTATTATTTTTAGCATTGAGTACTTTTAAGTTTAGTTACATAAATTTAATAGTACTTGGACTGTCCACTATTGTTGTTCCTGCCGGGTTCGTTTTGCAAATGAGTCCTCCAGCGCTCCCTTATCTACAGACATGTATAATGACAGAGGGTCTCGTGTTATACAAAGCTTCAGTGTGTGTGGAGCTATCATTTAACGGTTTCATTCATTTATTATTCATTTCTGAAGATGATGCAATGAATTGCACATGTGATATGCTTAATGAAACGTATGTTTTATTGATTAATGCATCATGAAAATTCAGATTACAATAGCATTAAAAAATTGAATATCAACCTCTAGTCACGTATATAAGCGTTCTTTATTGCTTTACCATAGACCACACCATACATTGACAGGACACTGAAATCGGGCCTCTCTCAATTGGGCCTGGATGCCGATTTACGTAAATGTTGATAAAATGAGTTCTGATAATCACAGAGACCTCAAACAAAAAGTAATTTCTTCGTCGAACCATAATGAATGCGTTGCAAAGCAGGGAATCTACATTCACCATCATAAATCTTCAGTAGGCGATTAATTCATACATTCGGACACCATGAAAAATTGAAAATTCTTCATAATTTCTAAAAATATTGTAATTTTTCAGAAAAAATTGACTTATAGATACTACAGATACTGTACTTTAATATATCATGCAACTGAGTTTTTTCCACTGACGGATTTGAAGTAATAACCTCAGAAAGTGATGTATGTAGAGCTTTCGGTAGACCTCATCCCAATAGCTGTAACAAAAGTGAAGTTAAGAAAACCCAGTGAAGTTGAAAAAATGAATTACAAGCACAGTAAACTACACTGCAACCTACCAATGAACTAAAAATACATGTTTAACTATCAGATAAAGACACCAAGATATCTGGTAAATGATATTAAAGCAATGCAATTTATAGCTGATTCAATCCTTCATCACTGAAACCATCTAAAGCTGTACATCGCGATTGTCAATATCATTTCACATAACTGCCTAGGTATATTACACAACTTTGTGGTTGCCTACGCCAATTCACTTGATGGTTTCCTGTGTTGCATCACTTTTTGTTTGCCTGAGCTGAAACATATGGTTGCCGGAGTTAAATCACTTCACAGTTGCTTACATTACTTCATGGCGACCGGTACTTCATCATTCAGATCCCTTCACGGCCACCAATGCTATATCACTCCACTGCTCTCAATGCTGTCACTTCACTGCTTCCAATGCTAGATCACTTCATGGCAGCCAGTGATTCATCCCTTCACTACTGGCCGAGTTCCATCACTTTATGGCAGTTAGCTGCTCCAACTCACCTTGTAGCTCTGCAATCTGTTCTGATTTTCTTGCTTGGCCTGTACAACTATACCTAATAAAGGATGAAGGTAGCTGCATGCTTCCGTTCTCAGCTCTGACACCTTGTATCGCTCGTTCAATGCCCCGTGAGGGACACGAGCTCTTTGCAGATCTTGGTGTGCTGACTCGGCAGTTGTGTGTGCATGCACGGCGCCGTGGCGGAACTGCCCCCCTCAGAGATGAGGGGGGTGGGGGTCTCGGGTCATTTGTTCCTTCCCTCAAATTGGCGCCATAGTTCGTGACCCGAGGGCGACTGCGACTACACTTGCTCATCTGGGGCCAGTGGGCCTATACCCGCAGCACAAACCAGTGCATGTGGGTTTACCAGGTAAGGGTGTGGTCTAAGTTGACTTTACCTTAACTAACTAAACGCGTTGACTAGCAAGTAAAATTCAACGTTTCGGGACGAACGAATCCCATCCTCAGAAAAAATCTACAATCTATCTAAAACTATTTTGATCATTTTTATTCATTCGCAGTTATGGAAGCATAGGTGTGGTCGGGAGGAAGTCTTAAAGGCAAATGAGTGGAGTTACGTGGAGAGGCTGGATATCAGCTCTTGTACAGTCGGCTGATGTGAGTCTACTGGTGAACTGTATGAAGCGGTACAGCTGAGGTCATAATGTTAAGGTTGGGTCTGCTCCTATGGATGTAGAGGGACTCTAGTGTTG
>LQNS02001578.1:1208996-1226678 GCA_001587735.2 Parhyale hawaiensis | reverse complement strand
ATGTCATTGTACGCAACACGCAACTTACTGATGGCCTGTTTAGTGAATTTGGCCCAAAGTGAGCTACCATATATTGGATAGCAATAAGTTTTAAACAGCTGAATCTTGACATTAAGAAATGATTTTGACAATCACGATGTACAGCTTTAGATGGTTCCAGTGATGAAGGGTTGAATCAGCCATATATTGCATTGCTTTAATATCATTTACCAGATATCTTGGTATCTTTATCTCATAGTTAAACATGTATTTTTAGTTCATAAGTAGGTGCCAGTGTAGTTTACTGTGCTTGTAATGCATTTTTTGAACTTCACTGGGTTTTCTTAACTTCACTTTTGTTACGGCTATTGGGATGAGGTCTATATATACTTCAATTTTTGAGGTTATTGCTTCAAACCCGTCATTGGAAAAAACTCAATTGAATGTGACATTGAAGTACATTACGTGTGGTGTATGTGAGCCAATTTTTCTGTAAAATTAAAATATTCTTAGAAATTACGAAGAATTTTCAATTTTTCTTGGTGTCCGAAAGTATGATTTATATCGCCCACAGAAGATATATGATGGTGAATTTAGATTCCATGCTCTGCAACGCATTCCTTGTGGTACGACGAAAAAATTTTTCTTTCTTTGAGGTCTCTGTGATTATCAGAATTCATTTTATCAACACTTACGTAAATCGGCATCCAGGCTCATTTGAGAAGCCCGATTTCAGTGACTCGTCAATCTATGGTGTGGTCTATGATGAAAGCAATAAAGAACGCTTGCTGTTATCTATACGTGACTAGAGGTTAATATTCAATTTTTTAATACTATTGTAATCTGAGTTTTCGTGATGCATTAACCAATAAAACATACGTTTCATTAAGCATATCACGTATGCAATTCACTCCATCATTTTCAGAAATGAATATTAAACAAGTGAAACCGTTGAATGATAGCTCCATACACTGAAGCTTTATGCATAACACGAGACCCTCTTTCATTATACATGTCTGTAAATAATGGAGCGCTAGAGGACTCATTTTCAAAACGAACCCGGCAAGAACAACATTAGTGGACAGTCCGAGTATTAATAATTTTATCTAACCAGTATTCCTGGAATATTTTTCACCACTAAGCTTAAAAGCGCTCAACGCTAAAAATAATAGAACGATTTGAGCGTGAAGTGAATGTGCAGGTAATTTTTCTTCATTTTCTTCGTTTTCAACCACTGATGGTAATATATGCTATTGAGTATTGCGTGCGCAGTAGGAAAAACATTTTTCTCTTCAGTAGGCACACAGATAGTGATTGCTAGAGTAAGAGTGCCCAATTTCTGTTATAGATTGATGAAAGTTGCAATATAGTGGAAGTAAACCACGCAACTACATATCTGATAAACGCAATAATTCTTTTAGCCATCATTTCTGCTTCTGAACGATGATACCCGAAATTACTATATGAACACTTATCTCTATGCAAGCAGCTATTGGGCATTGATCACACCTGCATATTTTAGCAGCAGACAATCTATAAAAGGGCAGAACTAGTTCGGAATTAGGGAGAAGGGACTAGAGTGCCTGTGTGATACCCCGGTCCTCATAATTTCGAGGGAAAAGGAGACGGTAAATAAAACATCTGAATTCACGATTAAGGCAGCTCTCGCCTGCGGACATTCCACTACATTGATGGGAGGGGGAGGGGTGGTGGTGATGGGTAATTCAGAGATAAATTTCACGGGAGAATGTTGCGGCTACAGTGCATACTGTACGTTTATATATTATAGCCAGATAGGTTTATTTAGTTAACCTATTCCCTTGCTAAGCTAAGAAGGTTGATTAAATTGTGATGCATTTAAGTTTACTGGAATCCTTTACATCAGTGCATGACCTCTGACAATCAGAGTCAGCAACACTGTTGGTGCCAGAGAAACATTAGGCATGTATTAACACAACAACATATACATATCGCTCTACGTCGCTGATCCACACCATTGTGGAGCGTGCACCGACATGCTTCCTTGAGGGACAACATGCAATCGTCAACAGTGACATGTGGTGCGATGCGCAGGCCTCATACTACATTCTCCAATGTGGGCCAAACCCTGAAGTTCAGCGGGATTGAAATGAGGGGGGGGGGGGAGTCGGGCCCACATTTCATTACTTTGGAACTTGGGGAAAATTAGCTTGACACTATAGACTCTTGATTTTGTTAACGTGTGCGGAGGCGCGCCTTCTTGGTGTCAGGAGGACTCATCTCTCTTGCAGTGTTTATGCTTTTCACGAATATCAAGGACTAAATTTCTCTTGCACTTAAAACATTAATTCTTCATAATTGCTCAGAAATTCAGAATAAAATAATTCAGAAATAGGGTTAAGTTGTTCTAAATCATGAGTCGAGACATTTGTCGTAGAGAAAATCGTTGAGAAATTATTATAGAACTGTCGCGTGTTTCTTGTCATGCCATTTTTAAAAATGAATAGCATAGCATTACGTGAGTTATCTTTCCCCTCACATTACTCGTTGTTCAGCAGTAATATATTGAGAGAAGGCCCTCGGTGTCACACTAGCAATATTTTAAAAAGAGCTAGAAAAGGAATTCACGAATAAATAAAAGAAAATAAAAACGAGAAGAAAGAACAAGAAATAAAAAAAAACTTTGGAAGAAAAGGAGCCTAAGAAAATATTTTATGCATGTGCATGGTTCAAATGTGTATGATGCATTCAGGCAATATGGTGAAACACTTCTCAATGCAGTTTCTCTTTATAGGATTGAAAGAGCACTGATACCATCACAATGTATAGAATTCGTCTATTAGACAGATATAGAGCAATGAGAATTGAAAGACACATTCTGAGGAATCGATACGTTAGCCTCACCATTTCTTGATGGTTACTTTTCAGCATATTGAATATAAGGAAAAACTTCTCGTATAATTTGATCATAATTATTTGAACAGAAGCATATTGATAATAGAAGTACGTTAAATGAAGACGGGATCATCAGAAATTCGTTGCTGTCATTTTTGACAGTGCGAGTATTCTTTACTAATAATTGACGAACAGCTTCGTGAGCAAAAAAAAAAAAAAAAAAAAATCGACGCAGGTAACTGTTATATTTGTTCACAGCTGAGCCAGTCATCACCCCCATCACCAGCTGCACCTCTCCATTCTCCGTGACGTCTCTTGGTTGCCTGCTGGTGAATGACACCGCCATGAGGTTCTCGGAGGCCCGCCAGCTGTGCTTCACGTACGCTGCCGACCTCTACATGCCGGTGTCAGCCGAAGACTTCGCTGCATTCAGTGACCACATGGTGGCCGCGTACGGTGCGTACAATATTTTCTAAGCAATTACCATCTTCATTCTGTGACGCAGGAGCAGGCTAGAGGGGTGCTGATATTGACACTCAAGGACGCGAGTTCGAGCCTGCCAACCAAGTAGGCGAGTTCTTCGTGGCACATGAGGTGCTCAGCCAGCACCCGGCGTCAGCGTGATATTGCATGGGGATATTGACCGTCGCTAGAAAATAGGCTAGTCGTGTTAAGTCCTTCCACCGCTTGCGCCATGGTTTTTGTCTATTTGAGGTCGCTACAAACTCTTCTGGGCCTTGTGGCATGTACTTTATTTGCAGCACGAACCAGTGCTTGTGGGTTTCTAGTAGAGGATGCGGTCAAGTTGACTAAACCATTACCTTTATTATTGACTATTATTTATTAACCTGTCCAGAAGCTTCCGTATACATGTTAACTATGCAGTTTTATATACTGTATTTTCCAAAGATGTCTCACGCATACGTTTGAATAAAGATTACCGATCATCCTGTGAGTGACGATCTAGGAAGCAGTCACGTGGCTGTAGATGATGTGGAATAAAAATATCACAGGCGTAAATCACTTTTTAAGTGTGAGAACTTATGTGAAGCGCTGTATATTCTCTACAGCTAAAATATAACCACTATTGAAATTTTTAGAAACGAAAATACTTTGTCATCCTCCAAAGTGAAATATCTCGTTATAAATTAACACAACTGTGAGAAAAAGGTAACAATAAGTTGTAAGACTAAGTATAAAGTGTTGGATACCAAGCTGCTACAACTAGTCAATCGGTAATGATAAAAGTTAACGTTTCTGTTAAAGCTTAACTAAAAGTTACTTTTAACATGCTACCAGACTCGTTAACTTCTGGTAACTTGACTGCCGGTTGCTCAACCCGTTAGTCTAAAATAACTAGAGCACTCTGAGAGCGCATACCTCCGCCAGGTAAAGCAACGATTACCAAAACTTAAAATTGGCCCTGAATCCATGATTTTCTTTGTGTCAACTACAAAATCTAATTATTTGTGCCCTTCAGTAGTTTTAGGAGCTTCAGTAATTTTTTGACTATCCGTTCATAACTTTTTGAGTTATGCTGCAACCAAGCATTATGAAAAACATACAAACGAGCCAACCGATCTGCACCAAAATTTGATCATTTATGCTTTTTAACATTACAAACAACTCCTATAAATTTCATAAAGATCCATTCAATATTTTTTTGAATTATTGTGCTAACAAGCATAAAATTAAAAACAGTGACAAACGAACGAACAAACACACGGATCGTTACAAAAATTCGTTCATTTACTCTCAATAATATACCCAACAACTCACTCAGGTAAATTTCATAAAAATCCACCCATAACTTTTTGAGTTATAGCATTGAGAAAAATGTGGCAGACAAACAAACGGGTGGACGGATTTTCACCAAAACTTAATCAACTCTTCCTCATAACATACCTAACAATCCCTGTAAATTTCGTCAAAATCAGTTCATAATTTTTTGAGTTATCTTGATGAAAGACAGATAGACAAACAGACGGACAGACACGACGAAAATATAACCTCTTTGGCGGAGGTAATGAAAAAATGAACCTGTAAAATTTTCCATAACTATGATTTACTACTGGGCTTTCTAACAAAAAATGAAAGATGAATCTTGTGCACAACTCTAGGATCCTGATTTTGCACTGCGACGGCTTGCAGCTTGCGTTAGGCCTCGTCTCGAAGTTCTTGCGGCTACTTGGAGGGTCTCTGCTTCTCTTATTGTGCTGTTGCTAAAGAGTCACACTGAAAAAAAGAAGAAATAATAATTGGTTACAAGTACCTGGGTGTCATGGAGTATAACACCATTCTCCACAGAACGATGAAAGATTCCATTCGGAAAGAGTACCTCACCCGACTCCGGCTCATCCTGAAATCACACCTCAATGGGGGCAACACCATCAAGGCCATCAACACCTGGGCCGTCCCCGTAGTCCGATATTCTGCTGGGATTATTAACTGGACCAAGAAGGACTGCACCGACATGGACATCAAGATTCGAAAGCTACTGTACATCTATTGAGCACTGCACCCAAGATCGTGCGTAGACAGACTTTACATTAACAGAAGAGAGGATGGGGGGGGGGGCGTGGCCTCATCAGGGTAGAGGACTGCGTCGAAACGAAAAAAAAAACGAGCTCTCTCCCACCCCTTCAGAGAGACCGACGACCCGTGGGCACGCTGCTTAATCGAGGCGAAGTTGCTGAAAGAGACCGAATCGTCTGACTAATTCAAAGAGCGACGGCGCCTTGATCGGACTAACAAGTGGAAGAGTATGAAGATGTCCGGCCAGTACCTCGAAGCTGTTCAGGACAAAATAGTCCCTGACTCATGGAACTGGCTCCTGAGGGGAGAGCTGAAATGGGAAACAGAAGGCACCATCCTGGCAGCTCAATAGCAAGCCCTCAGAACCAGGTACATCCAAAAAAAGATCGACAGGAGAAACGTCCCTACTACCTGTAGAATTTGCGGGAGCTTTGACGAAACAATCAACCACTTGATAAGCGAATGCGTAGTGCTGGGGCAAAAGGAATACAAACGCAGGCACGATAAAGAGGCTCGACACCTCCACTGGACCCTTCTGCGGATCCATAACTTCCCGGTCAGTGAGAGGTGGTACGAGCACGAACCCGCACCCGTGGTTGAAAACGAAGCCGTACAGATCTACTGGGACAAGCGGATGGAAACTGATCGAGTATTTTGCGCCAACCGACCGGACATCGTCGTGAAAGACAAACAGGAGAAGTCAGCCAAACTGATTGACGTCTCAATACCCTTCGACTTCAGAATCATCGACAAGGAAATAAAGAAGAAGGAAAGGTACCGTGACCTTGCCATCGAACTCCAGAGACTGTGGCAGATGAAGGTGGACATCGTTCCAGTGGTCATCGGAGCTCTGGGAGCAATGTCCAAGAATCTCAAGACTGCCCTGCGAGAGCTGAAGTGCGACCATCTCCACCCAGGAACCCTCCAGAAGAGCGCTCTGCTTGGAACAGCGCACATCATTCGCAACGTTCTCTGAGCCTTAGGTCGCGAGATGTGACCCGGCGCCAGAGTGTAGAGCTGAACATCGCTCAACCGATCCAATTTGGGTCGTGAAATCCCCTCGATAATAATAAATAGGTAAACTGTTACTCGTTTTAGAAAAGTTATTAGGCTGTTTCAAAAATAATGGCCAATTTATGAAACATAATAGTATTCCTGAAAAATTAGCACTGAAAATAATTTAATTATAGTTAAAGATGAGCCGTGAACTTTTGTGCATCTATTCCTTCGATAAACTATATTATTTATGGCTCGTTTAGAATAACCTCTTGGCTCTGATGCTAATGAATTCTTGAATGCTGATTTCACCAACGGTTTAGCTCTAAGCATTTTATCCCTTAAAGACGTCGAAATGGCAAACAGTGGGTGAAAGATCGGGGAAATGTGGAGGATGTGGTAGAGTCTTGAATCACAAGTCTGTGAGCACCTATAACGTCTTTCTTGCATCGTATGGCTTCGCGTTATCGTAGAGAAAATTGAGTCATGTCGATTCACCATTGCAAGTTACATTTTTTTTGGAAGTGATTGCAGCGAGTTTATATTTGAACGCGGTGATTACAGTAAAGTAAGTAAACCTTCACTGGTATGCTCTGACTGCCATTGGGTTGTGATGGATAATGCCAAATGCAGACCCCCACGCAGTAACCATATTCTTTAGCGGATGAAGCTTTGGCTCTGGAAAATACTTGGAAGACTCATCATGATAGAGTCAGCCACTAATCGTTTACGGATATTATAGCAGACCCAATTTTCATTTCAGGTGAAGGAAAGAATCAGTGTTTCGTAGCCTACGCGTAGACCACACGTCAAAATGTTTAACGCTTCGATACTCATTGGACTCAGCCACAACTTTTTCACCTTACCAGAACCTGCAAAAGGCGTGAGACTGTTGCAGTACCGACACCAAAGGCGTGTTCGATTGCGACGTGAAAGTCGATCTCAGCCCAGCCCACTTGACTTAACTTATACGGAACTGTCTACAGGAACTTTAGTTTCGTCACTTTGAATCATGTTGTAAGTCTCAGAAGCGACCCGCTTATATTGAACCTAGTGAAATCACTATACAGGGTGTTTCAAAAATAGATGGCACAACTTCAGGACTGTGTTGCCAATGGGTAAATAATGAATGTAGCTCCTATGAAGATATGTCCGGAAATACTTGGTTTCCAAGTTATAGGCCTAAAAACATATGCTAACAAGAATACTTTTACCTCCCACAGGTGGCACCAAACATGCTACTTAGTGTAACTATCACTTCAATTGTTGCAGATGAACCAACCCGTCATCACTATCTGGTGCTCGCCCAGCTCACTGCTGTACATGTCCAGTCAACATGCACCACTAACGGTCGTCCAGCACCGTTCACACCAGAAACAAGGGAGATCGAAGTCCACTTTGGTTAGCGGCAAAAGGCGATCTACAGTAATAGGTTGTGTGGAGATATACAGCAGTGAGCTGGGCGAGCCCCTGGTGGTGATGACGGGTTGGTTTATCTGCAACGATTGAAGTGATAGTTACGCTAATTAGCAAGTTAGGTGCCACCTGTGGGAGGTAAGGATATTCTTGTTAGCATATGTTTTAAGGCCTATAACTCGGAAACCAAGCATTTCCGGACATACATATGTTCATAGGGATTATTTTCATTATTTACCCTTTGGGAACAAAGTCCTGAAGTTAAGCCCCCTGTTTTTGGAACCCCATGTATACAGTGCGCTACCTTTGATTATGCAAACACAGTATTTTTACTTATTCTTCAAGATAAGTGTCAAACATTTAAAATGTGAATAGTAAGTTAGCGCACACGTATGTTGTAACAATAAAAACAACTAGAGAAAAAGAAAACGGAACAATTTCTCACGTTTTGGCTACATTCGCTTAACGCAAGGGGTTCTTCTGTTACCCCAGATAATGCAACATCATTCTCTAGTCAACATGGGCAAGAAATGCGGTTTAAAAAGTGAAGAAAAGATCAAAGTGAACTCGTTATTGCCTTCTGGTAAGACAACACTCGACGTTTCCACGGAATTACAACGTGATTACCGAACAATTTAGGCTTAGGCAACTGAAGTTAAAGTCAGCAGAAAAACTCCGGATTGAGCCTCTACGAAGAAATTGACTGCTCGTCATATATATGCGACATTTGAAGGTTTCTATCGCTAGAAAACAACTTTCCACAAGTAAGGCGATATTTGAACACGCTGGAGCCCCAATACTAAGCTGAAAGACAAGATGTGAGGTTCTGCAGAAGCTAGGGAAAGCGAAAAAGGCAATTAAACGACCACTCTAACGAAAACTCATAAAGAAAACAGGGTCAAATGGGCTGAGGAAAGCATGAAAACTGATTTCTCCAATGTCATATATACTGACGAATGCAGAGCCACTCTTGATGGTCCAGATGGATGTGCGTCTAGATGGGTCCCCCATGACCGACCTCAACAGAAACGGCTTAAGCGTCAACAAGGTGGTGGAGGTATATTGTTTTGGGTCAGGATAGTAGGTGACACCCTCATTGGTCCATTTGAAGTGGCAGAAGGAGCTAAACTGAATGCAGAAAGGTACTGTCAGTTTCTTGAAGCCAACTTGATTCCATGGCTTGATGAGCAGACTGTCACACACAGATCCAAATTGGTATTTCAGCACGATAACGCCCCCCCCCCACACCGAGCACGGTACACTGCTAACTGGCTTGCGGATGGAAGATTCAAATCAGAAAGGATTATGACCTGGCAAGCGAATAGCCCCGATTTAAATCCCATTGAGAACCTCTGAGCAATGATCAAAAAGAAGGTCTATGAAGGTGGTCGGCAGTTTTTGAGCTAAGTAAGCCTGTGGAATGCAGCAAAAACAGCAGCAGATTCTATTCCACCATCTGAAATATCAAACCTGACAAAGTCTGTTTATAATCGCCTTAAAAATCATGAAAAATGGAGGTTGCCGTGTACAAAATTAACTTGTTATGTTTACCACTACTGAACACTTATTTCAGTATTTATTGAATTGTTTTGGTTATAATTTCTTGGTTTTGGACGTTTAATAACAAAATTCCTGTTCAGTTGTATTTATTTCCTCTTGATGACGTTTTTATGACCTTGTTGCATAATCTGAGGTAACAATAAAAAACTCGTAAAGAAGCAGCTTGTATGATAAACTTAACCAATGGTTAAATATTTATTTTACAAGTGCTGTTTATAATGGCAACATAGCCATACATTTAGTTAATATTGATATTTCAAAGTTAGACACTCATCTTGAAAAATTAGATAAAAAATTTCTATTTTCTATTTCAAAGGCAATGCACCGTATAGCCTAAACGAAGTAAAATGGAGTTTTTAGAAGCCTCACAGATGATCAATTTTAAGTCAACGAATGAAACTTGAATGAACGCGACGAAGCCGGAACACCTGACTGCACTTTCGGACAGTTTAAGTCAAGTAGGCTTGGCTTAGATCGACTTTCACATCCCTATAGAACACGCCCTAACTGCATCACTGCCAGATTTCTCTGACTGACTTGGGCTTTGACAGGTAATTATTACTTTACATTGTTCATTATCAACAAACCGTGACTAACCTCTACCTTCTTCATATTCAAGGCTATAATCACAATTTCCGAAACATCTATCAAACTATTGTCACTTGAATACCTCTTCCCGTGCTCCGTTGATACTGTATAGGCAGTAATTTGGGAGGAACTCAAGCAAAAAGTAATGGTAGGTTATTGCCATATTTATAATTACAGGCTTCATTGCTTCTAGAATTATCATTATTGCCTGAAGTAAGAAAATGATTAAATTTGACTGCTCGGCTATCCAGCACGTCAAGATTCACCTGGAACATAATGAGGGTATCAGGTCGGTGCAAATGTTTTTGCCGATTTAAAAATTATAATGAAGATGTAAACCATGTGCTTTAGAAAAATTTCATTCATAATAATAACGTCCTTTGCTCTCTATAGCTTGATTCCATCTCTAAGCAAGCTTGTAAATGCCTCGCTTATAAAGTTCTCTAGGTTCTGATGTGAAATATGAATTTAACTCATTTTCAACTTCTTCTCGCGATGTCAACCAATGTCCATGGTAACTTTTTTAATCATCCAAATAAGTGATAATCTGAGGGAGCAGGTCAGGAGAATATGCTGGATAGGGCAAAACTTCCCAATCAAACACTCCAAAGAGAGCTTTGGTCAGCAGTGCCATGTGGGGCCGAGCATTATCATGATGACTGCCCTCTTCCCTTCCTCATCTTTCAGGCTGAAATTTCCTTTTCAAAAAACAGGAAAACACCACACGTAGCTTCTCTTCATCGCTGCGTAGTTTCCATAAGCATGCTGAATGTTTTCTGCTGCTGCACTTGCGCTGGAACCTTTCTGGAACTCGTAAGGTAAACATGTGGCGCCCACGGATACTTTTTTTTTTACTTTTACTGTCCCCCCACACCTCCACCCTCCCCCCCCGCTCCAGCATTTTTTACTGGCAACAAGCAGTGTATCTAAAGAGTGAGCTGCAGTAACTGTTGAGAGTATCGAAAAGACTATTGCCAGATGGTGCCTGGGGCATGCGTAATTGCAAAGTATTGAATTTAGAGTAGAGCAATGAAAGCCGGGTTTCAAGCACTATTGTCTACGTACTACAAAAATGACCAGTAAAATAGTTTATGCAACGATCACAGGTCACTTTAAGATATCTTAATTTGTAGATTAGCTATAACATACACATTTTGGACCATTTGCCACAGTAGAGGATCCAGCAACGCATTGGGATGTAGCTAGCCGTGAGAGAACGCGTTCATTTGAGGGACCTGACTGCCCTGACAACTGTCCATGACAGTTGCGCAAAACTTGAAGTAACCGAGCTTCCATCATCGTTCATGCCGTCCACGGCAGCACGCCTCACTTATTACAAAAATAATCTGTGTTCTATAAAACAATTATCCCTTTTAATTGCTTGGAACTTCTGGTGAAATCAGCAGAATCACTGCTTGAAAAACAAAACCATATCGCAACAAGTTAGGCCCGTTTATGTGATTGGGCATCCTAAGTAAATTTAAATTAAAGGTGGAAGATCAAATTCAATTCCATATCAAAAAGGGTCAACAGGCTGAAATACTAAGGGAATGTTCGCCTCGGCACCGAAAGTTAGCCTTCATGCCTTAATTTGTTTGCCCGAAACTCCACTCCCAAGCTTTGACTTCGCCACTTTGATTCGTGTGGCTCGTGTTAGAAGCAAAGCGATTGCGCTGAGCCGGCTAGAACACCATTTTTCCAGAGTAAGACTGAGTTTTAGAGAGTCTAAGTTTAACCAATTGTTAAAGGTCTATGCCACAAACTCAATTCATCGGGTCGCAGCCAGCGCACTTGTCTGACGTTTGGGACATGTCCAGCCTCGAAGGTTTAATTTCAGCGCTCAATCAAGTGTGTGCTATATAGATATTGAAGCACTCTGAGAGCACATAACTCCGCCAGGAAAGGCAGCGTTAACAAAAAATTCAAATTGGTTGTGAAATCAGATTACTTTCTTATCAGGACTAGACTCTGGTCTTTTGTGACTTCGGAGTGCAGTAACAGCTTCTGTAATTTCCTTGAAGATCTGTTGGTAAATTTTTGAGTTATTATCTGACAAACATTATTTAACAAACATGAGTCAAATACCCAAACTAATAATCCTGTCATCACCAAAATCAGATCATTCATATCTTTTAACATTTCAAACATTTTTTGTAAATTTCATAAAGATCCGTTCAAACCTTTTTTTAATAAGTTTGCTAACAAACAAAAAATCAAACACAGAGACAAACAAACGAGACAGCAGATGGTGACAAATATTTGGTCCCTTGTTCTTCGTGATACACTTAACAACTCATGGAGTTTTCATAAAAGTCCATCCCAAACTTCTTGAGGCATGGCACTTAGAAATAAAAGAGGCAGAAAAAACAAACGGATGAAGGGGTCTTAACCAATAGATAATCATTTGTTCTTCTGAACATAGGTACCTAACTATCCCTGTAAATTTGGCAAAGATTCGTTCGTAACTTTTTGAGTTATCTTGGTGACAGACAGACAAACACACAGACAAACTAGACAAAACATGACCTCCTTGGCGAGTTAATAGAAAAATATTCCCATGCCGATATGTCGGCTTCCCGGCAATCTGTTCCAAATTTTATGAGCACGTTGAACTCGTTCTCTTTTTCATGGAGGTAATACAGGACTCTAGTATCTAGGAAGGCATCAGCTCTTTTTCAGCGAGTTCGAGACAGCGAAAAAATGGCTGAATGGCTGTGGCTCAGAGATGGTCTCGTCTTAGTAAAGTACATCAAAATCGGCCCGGGAGCCTTCCAGAGAAGTTGGAGCAAATTCTCCAAACTCAAGCGTGAGGCAGCGGCTGTATCTGCGATACTCAGTTTTCGTCTATTTAATCCTGGAAACGAAAGAATAGATGGATCAAACTGAAAGGAGAACTAGAGCGCCTCGTGGCGTAAGCCCTTTCCCCCCGTGGGGACAAATTCAACGCTGCCATTATTGATAGTCAGCTAGGCCTCGTTTTTTGGCATGGACCACATCTAGGGCAACCCACCAAATTTCATGCAAAAAATTATGAAGATTGCTCAACAGAGGTAGGGCGCACTACAGTAAAAATGTAGCGGCGCTACCGCTACTGCTACAAGATCTGAAAAGTAGCGGCGCTATCGCTATAACACAATGTAGCGGCGCTACCATTAGCGCTACTTTTGTAAATATGAGGTAAAATTCCAATACTGTATTAACATCGTTGTCTTGAAATTAGAAACTCACCTTATTTGTATCAGCATGTGCGCTTTCCCAACAGCCATGATATGAGACAAACAGAGTTTCGGGTGAGTATGTGTTGGTATGCGTAGAAGGAAAGAAGTAGGAATTCTGGAAAGAAAATTGAATGCGAAAGACTACGTTGTTTCCTTTGAGCTTCATGAACTCGTAATATTTGGATATAAACGGCCACGGATCGCACTGTTTAACTCTTTGAGTGCCTGATTCCGTTTGAAATTCGACTTGAGTATTTTCAAACTGCATCAGTTCCAACTTCTATTAGATCAGCACTCACTTTAATAAAACGCTTAGACACTTTTTCCAAAGTTCTAAAAACTAGTTTTTGATCATTCCCAATTTTATTAAGAACAATTCTTGAGTAAAAATAAACACAAGCTATATAAAAGGCGACGTTTTGGCAATCAACAAATGCCCTCTTCAGGCGAAGTAAAATCTGAAACAAATGAGAGTAGACATGAATGAAAGTACACAGATTTCATATAGATAGCATTTTAAACAAAGAACAGAGGCTCTGCTATGCATGGGTCCTATAACAATGGAGGTTGTTAGGCATGTTGGGAGGAACAGATGATTAAGTTTTGGTGAAGATATATCCATCCGTTTGTTTGTTTGTCCGAGTCCTCTTTCTCGATACCATAACTCAAAAAGTTATGAATGGATTTTGATGAAATTAACATGAGTTGTTAGGTATACATAATTCGAAAATCTTTGAGTGATCAAGAAACCTACAAATTTTTCTAACCATACTGGACTCTAAAATCGGACTCAGACATAAGACGGGCACTCCTAGAGATTGGCCTACGTATACATCAGTAAACATCTTTACAAAACATTATGGCAGCTTGATTTGGCTTCAACAATTCACTCTTCAAGAGCAAGGTCTGCGGTGCTCCTACAATCAGGTTGGATGTCTCTCACTAAGCTAGACGCTGAGTGCAGGGGTGCAATTTAGCAGATCGGTGTCGCATGTGCCCAGGCTTAAGTATGGCAAGCAAAAAGGCCTCCCTCCTGTAAAGAGAAGGCAGAATTCGCTAGTCAACCTCCTTATGTCAACATCCTAAATTTAACATGCACATGGCAATTAACGGTGTCTCACCTGGAATACGGCAGTGATGGCCTAAACTTCAGGGGAGGAAAATCATAGGCATATCAAAATTCTTCCTATACTGTATAACGAAGAGTAGATTATCAAATTTTGGCAATGGTCCGTTTTTTCGTTCGTTTGTCACTGTTTTTAATTTTATGCTTGTTAGCACAATAACTCAAAAAATAATGAATGGATCTTTATGAAATTTATAGGTGTTGATAGCAATGATAAAAGACATAAACGATCAAATTTTGGTGCAGATCGGTAGGTTTGTTTGTATGTTTGACTCATATTTGTCTTAACGTTTGTTAACAGTATAACTCAAAAAGTTATGAACGGATCTTCAAAAAAATTGAACAAGCTGTTATTAATATAAAATGGCACAAATGATTGAATTTTTGAGTTTATGCAAAGAAAATAATGGTTTCAGAGCCAATTTGAATTTTTGCTACCGTTGGCTCACTTGGCGGAGGTATGTTCCTGCTGCTGGGAAGCTTTTAACAGTTCTGAAAAAATACAGAGAAACTGACTAAATACTAGACATTCGCATCAAGATGGAATAAAATAAAAGTAAGATGGACTTTTGTTTATTTTCATAAAAAAAACATTGTGGGAACTTCTCCATTGAAAACATTCTACATGTCCGTGATATACACTCAGACATACCTTATGCATTGTTTATTGCAACAGATACGGAGCCATACCCCCAGTTTTGGATGGGCCTGAAGAAGTCGCACGAAGGGTCGTGGTACACCGTGGACGGCCGTCCATTCACCCAGTCGTGTGGCTGCACCAACGGTGAAGCTGAGCTGTACATCCGCGCCATGCGCTCGGGCTCATCCTATGAATATCAGGATGGCGTTTGCACTGCAAAGTTTCTTCCGGTTTGCCGAGCAACGTTTAATTAAAGAAGAGTGTGTTTTGTTAGTTGTTGTTAGTTGTGTGCGTTTTGACACTCATTATGGAAAATGAAAAAAAAAACTTTTGGAGCAGTTGTCCCCAAATTGATGCAGGCGGCAGCTAGGCCGTATTAACCCAATCTATACAAGGCTCTACTACCTAGCTTTTACATACACAGGCTGTTTCCCCGTAGGAATACCGTAAGGCGAATAACCCATGTATTAGTAACAGCCAGAAGTGAACAGGATTAAGACCGTGGACCTTCTGACGAAGCAATGGACTGGGGTCTCTATTGCACTGCACTCTAACATATGTAAGTCAGCGAAGTCGTTTTTTGACGATTTTGCAAAAAAAAAAAATCAAGCAATGTTCAACTAATTGTATACTACAGCATATGCATAACATTCATATCTGTCATTCGTGAATATTTAAGAAGTGCTGATGCTTAGAAATCAAATGAGTGACATTACTTTCTGTCAGATGTTTCAAGCTATAATGTAGTGTAAGTTGGGGAAAAAATGGGCAAAAACTTGAGCTTGCTATTCTGCATTCATTATTTATCAAAACAAAAAAGTCTATATTGTGGATTATGCGTTACTAAATGCTGCTTAAGATGGCATATTATATTTGAACAAACATGAATCCTATATTTACCCGAAAACGAGGTAAATATAGGATTCATGGGGCAAAACTTGGACGGGCTGTAGATATATAGCTAGATTGTACATTACATGTAACGGAAGTTAACTAAAACCGGCATCAAGTGTCATTTGCTGGGGTTGAAATTTACACCTAAAGACCGAACAACTCCACGGGGCTTTTCTCGCGCGTTTCCCGACATATAAACGAGCTGGGCCTTCCTTAGTCCGTTGCCACAGACCCGCACATTACTACAGAGCCCGTTCAAATGACATCCAGTTCGTAAGGTTAGGTGAGGCCAGGACTGGTTCCTGTCTCGTTCCAAAGGGAACGTATGTATGTGGCTTTTTAGTGTTTCTATTGTTTTTTTTGTGTTTTGGTAAGAATTTTTCCTTTATTTTTATGGGAGAGGGGTGGGTGGGTTGGTTATTTGCAGTTTTTACTTGACGCCAAGCTTTAATTGGCCTTACTTAGCTTCAATTTTTGACTGGCCTTACTTAGTAGCAATTTTTGATCGTGAGCAGAACCAACCCTTACCTTTACCGAACCTAGATGAAAACGAGCTCATTGGACGTTAGCAAAACCAGTCCTGGCCTTCACCTAACCTAGATGAGAACGAGCTCATTGGCCAGTAGGTAATTACACCTAAACCTTGTATTGAACTTTTAGAACTTTATTGATTCCAAAACGGTACAAAATTTAAAATGCTACACTGAAACTACATAGGTCACTGGTTTTGAAAACAAGCCCAAGTAAAGCACTGTGACTTATGGGGCAGATGTCATTTATAATGTCCTATTATGACTTATACAGTTATATTTAAATTTTGCTTTGAATAGCTGGTGAGACAGTAGTTCTATCAAGGAGTCTGGAAGTTCATTGTAGGCTTTCACGCACTGAAACACAGTTGCATGCTTCTCTACCTCTAAACGAACTGAAGGTAAATTGAACCTGTTATTTCGTGTATTATATTGGTTAGTAGAGAATAGGGGAAGGAAATGAGACTGAATATAATGCGTCTCACCAGCCATTCCTAAGCGCAAAAAATTGAGAAGGAAAAACTTATGTACTTATGTGTAACTTATGTATGTTAAAAAATACACTTGATGGCACTAAATTACACTTAACGGACCTAATTACAGTTAATGAAGGACTTAGCAATATATTTATATATATTTCGATACAGACTATTATCTGGCCAACCATTTTTCTCTGCGGACTATTACATGGCCGGCGTCTCCTTATAGGGACCATGAATCTGGTACGTCTATCGTCCTGGGCAGTTCAAATAGCCTGAAAACGTTTTACGTTTGGTCTCATTTTGAAGGAAAATAAATCTACGTTTGAACTCACGCCCACTTCTTCACAGATAAACGTCCAAAATTTTTTAAGCTGCCTCCCACCACCACCAACCACCGCCCTTGTACAAGGAAGCTTGCCAACACCCAGCTATCCCCAAAACAGCTAACGAACAATGAGCTTTCGCTCATATAAGTTAGGTGAGGGTAGGTGTGGATCGATCTGCTAACGTCCAAATGATGCCCGTGAATAACATATATTGACTTAGAATATTAGCAGAATCAGACCTACCCATCCTAACGTACAATGTTCTCGGCCTACGGGTGGCTTCATGTGTTAGTTAGCCATTCGTTACTTAGATCCCCAATCTTTCATTGGCCGTACTTATGGTCATTCTTTGATTCGCCTTACTAAGCTCTGTCATTATAGCATTACTGTACAGACGAAGGTTAATGCTATGTAAACAAAGAGATGTACCTCTATTTGACAATTTCGATATATATATATATATATATATATATATATATATATATATATATATATATATATATATATATATAAATATA
>LQNS02001578.1:1185059-1196512 GCA_001587735.2 Parhyale hawaiensis | reverse complement strand
AACTGCGACATGCTCTGTGTGTAACCTAGAAATAAGAAACATTCTCCTGTGTACCATATTTCATTCCAATTTTGTAATGTCTATGAGTACTTAATAAAGATTATTATTATTATTATTACCTATGCTATAGCTATCCCTTCACGGCTACCAATGCTGCATCCCTTCACGGCTACCAATGCTGCATCACTTCACGGCTACCAATGCTGTATCACTTCACGGCAACCAATGCTGTATCACTTCGCGACTACCAATGCTGTATCACTTCACTGCCATCAGTGATCAATGCTACAACGTTTCATAGCGATCAGTGCTTCCATCATTCAGATCACTTCACTGCTGCCAGGGCTTCATCACTTATGTCTCCAAGCTGCTCCAACTCACCCTTCAGCTCTGCTGTCTGTTCTGATCATCTCGCTTAGTCCGTATACCAAATAAATTTCAGTAACATTTTCATCAGCTGTTTACTTGGCATTTCATTACAAATCGAGCATACTACCAATTTGAGAAGCTTCGGTTCTGCATAATGAGACTGTTTATTTCGAAAACTATTGCGAAATAGTTTTACTCTACAGCAAATATCAAAGGACATCATACACAGTTGCTCTACGTGATTACTTTAAGCCTTAATATTTCTGTGAATTTGTTGCGTATAGTAGTTTTAGAAGTGTGTTCAAGTTTGCCAGTCCTTTTTGAATGCAAAAGAATTACGTCAAAAGCTAAACAAAGCATGAGAAAGTGACGGGAGAACATATAAAAATGCGTCTGCAACACCGTGCAGTCAGACTCAATTGCGGGACCGAGGTCTGCCTTAGGGGCCAGTTTCGTCAATGTATGGTGTGGTATATGGCTAGGGTAACCTACATGATCCCCCAGAGGGCGCTGCGTCCCATAACATAGGAAAGGCAAGCCTAAGTAATATAACCCTATGGACTATGGCCCATCCTATGTCCCCTGAAGGGGACAACATGACCAATCCCTTTACGACGGCTACATAGGCTATGAGGTGAACAGTACCATTACAGCAGTTAAAGTAAGAGGTCTACTAAGATGAAAGCATCCCATTGCAGTAGCTAAACTATAGAGGTAGTGCAAGTAAGCGGAACAAGATTGTTGAAATGGTTTACCTTTTTGACAACATCGAGTTTGTCAGGGGCCTGGTCCAGCAGAGCATCAAAGGCATCACGTTCATGGCGGAGTCCCAAGTCATCGTAAACGCCAGTTAGCTTTTCCTGCACATTCCCCCCACTACATCGTGCCCTCCAAATTACAAGATCAATTTCTCATCTATCTTTACCGTCGATGATGATGTCATCATCCTTGCCGATATGAATGCTCATCACCTCGGCTGGTATAGCACCACGTACTGCGGTGGAGCTGTGGTCAGGGGAAAAGACCTCGTTGAAGCGCTCTGCGCCTCCCTCTTATGCTTGCTGAATGAAGACACTCCAACGCAGCTACCCTCGGCGGGACGCCCGTCTTCTCCCTATTTATCAATCATATAAGCACATCTGCTTTGCTCGGCCACGCGGTCAACTTGCATTAGACTAAGTTCTGACCACCTACCTATCACAATCTCCCTTGACCACCTCTGACCCCCTCCCCTATCCCCCGGAAAACGTCCCTCAACTATAAGAAGGCCGATTGGGAGAGTTTCACGGAGTTCACCGAACAAATCTTCAGGGAGCTGCCACTCCCCTCCTCCGGTGCTCAGGGTGAGAAATCCTTTAAAAGTACTCCTCTCAAAGCCTCAAAGCGCTGCATCCCGGCAAGATGCCGGCGATCTTTCATTGCTGCCCTTTCGGACGAGGCCAGGGCCCTGATTCGGTAGCGTGATGAGCTCCGAACCCGAGACCCCAACCACCCCAACCTTCCAGATCTTGAAGGCCGCACCGGGAATGCCTTGATGGCTTGTGCCAGGAAGGTATGGATCAACACAGTAGAACGGTGCGATCATAGATTTCACCTCTGCCGACTCTGGAATCTTCTTCGTAGCTTCGGGCAAACGTAAATCCACCTTCGATGGCACTCAGGTATCATCTGCCCGTGAAGTAGCCACCGGCTTCTGCAAGCAGTTCATGGGCATACGTCCCTTCCTAGACCGGGAGCTCAAAAAATAGAAAGAAGAGAATTCGGGCTCTAAAGAGAAGAATTCATAAGCTGCCCTGGACCAAGAGTTATTTACTCCACCACAAGTACATGCCGCCATCCGAGCCTTAAGTAACTCCTCGGCCGTGGGCCCCGATGGACTGACACCCCTATACATCAAACATCTTGGCCCTCATGGTCTCCTATTCCTGATCACCCTCTTCAATCCCTCCCTGGCACATGCTAACCTGCCGAGCATCTGGAAAGCAGCCAACATTATCTCCATCCCTAAGCCTGGCAAACCACTCTCCGACAGTTAATCCTACAATCCGATATCCCTGCTTTGTCCGGCGGTGAAGATCCTGGAGCGCTTGCTTTTTCTGCTTCTTGCGGAGTTTTTGGAAGTGTCAGACTCCCAACATGGGTTCCGCTCTATGAGATCGAACACATCAGCTCTTCTTCCCTTAGTCCAACACATTGTACATGGGTTCAACGAATATCAGCCCCCCACCCGGCTGATAGCTTTAAAAGTGGACTTCTCTTAGGCCTTTGATACGGTCTCCCACCACCACCTGCTGCCATCAGGCCTACCTAATAACTTCATTTAGTGGATCTCTGCCTACCTACGGGGGAGCCGTGCCTCCTGCCTATGGGCTGGTAGAAGATCGCCTTTCCGACCCATGCGCGCAGGAGCTCCCCAGGGTTCGGTGATCTCGCCGCTCCTCTTCAACTACTATGTCAACGACTTTCCCCAGGTTGGTGACGCCACCTCTTCTTACGCAGACGACTTTACCGTCCTATCCTCGGATACTAGAGTTGTGGAGGCAGAGACAAGCCATCACGCCATGCCTCGACAATCGAGAAGTGGGCCGGAGAGAGAGCCTTGGCCGTCTCCCACTCCAAGACCCATTCCACATTGCTTACATCTGACTATCACCAATCTAGGACGGACCCAGCAATCAAGATAAGTGCGTCGACCCTCACTCTAGAGCGCAACCCGAAAATCTTGGGCGAGGTGTTTGACCCGCACCTTACCTTTGCTGCTCACGCGAATTATGTTCGGGACAGATGTTACTCCCGTTTGCAGATTCTCGCCGCTCTGGCCGGCACAAGGTGGGACAACAGAAACAGACTTTACTACTGACCTATCAGGCCCTCATCAGAACTTTGCACTTCCCCGCTTTTGTTTCCTAATGTCTCAAGAACCGCTTTGAGTAAGCTGCAGGCAGTACAGAAAGCAGCCCTGCGCATAGTCACCGGATCCCACCGTATGGCTTCGGCGCATCACCTCCATCAACAGACCTCGACCCTACCAGTTAGCAACAGTCTAGGGTTGCTCCAGAACAGCATCTCATCAGCGCATCGCGGGTGTATCATCCTCCCCACGGCGCTATCACGGCCCCCTCGGGCCCTCGCCGTATTCGGCACACTCTCCAATCAAAGTCTGAGACAGAAATCACTTCCCTTCTTACAGATGGGATTCTCCCTCCCGAGC
Organism: Parhyale hawaiensis; assembly: GCA_001587735.2. NCBI lineage: Eukaryota > Metazoa > Arthropoda > Malacostraca > Amphipoda > Hyalidae > Parhyale > Parhyale hawaiensis. The sequence continues at coordinate 1,192,932 of LQNS02001578.1, read as the reverse complement.
AGTACCGCAATGCCCTGATTGTTTTACACACCTCCGCTGTTTCAACTGCAGCAGCTGCATATCCCCTAGCAGAGTTTTGGGCTGCTAATGCCCTCCTCTCTGTGCGGAGAAATCCCTACTCCCCAGCTTTCCGAACTACCCTCTCCCAGCTACACTCTGGCCACTGATCATTCTTAGCGAATTATAAGTTCCGATTGGGACGGATCGGTGATACCTGCTGTCAACTGTGCGGACAGGACGAACAGTCTGTTCGTCACCTTTTCTTGTGTTCTAGTCACCCGACTGATGTTTCAGAGAGCAGCCTCTGGCTGGACCCGCTTGGGGCTGCGCGTTTCCTTGCTTCTCTTTCTCTCTTCGACTTTCTCTGCCCAGGCCTCCTCCGGAGCCTCCTCCCCAAGCTGGCATTAATGGACACTGACGATGGCAACTAACAACAAAGACAATTTTGTCCCGTCAAAGTCAGTGATGATGTCGATCGTCTGCGCGCACGACTTTATGTACATGAGCAACGTTTCCCTGACAACAACGCCGGAATCGCTGCTATGAAAAAAATTGACTGTTACGACCGAGGCATCAAGGCTGTCGTTCAACACTGGCAAAAAATGGGCATTGAGAATAGTGGTGACTAGATTGAAAAATAAATTGTAGAGCAGAAAAGGTTGCTCGTTTTAATGGTGCCACTTTCGTCTTCGTATCTCTTCAACATTTTGATCTAGAAACAATAGGAGGCATTACTTTTAGGAGAACCATCGTAGGAAATGTAATTCCTTAAGTAAACACAGAAAGTAATTGTGAATTTTTGCAAACATGTTTTGTTGGTGAAACAATTAATATTATGTTAGATAATATTTTAAGCTAGTCATTAGCAGCACCTCTTGGATTATCACGACTAGATTTTAGCAAAAACTTCAAAAACCTGATTTGAAAGATAGCTATTTTACATTTAATGGTAGAATTTACAAGTAAGTTGATGGTCAGCCCTTCCACCAAATGCAGTATATATATTTCTTGGCGATTTTGAGTCTGAGCAGTTAGAAAATTGCCCGGAAAACTGTAATTACGCATTTTATTGACGCTATCTCGACGGCATCTCCATTTTATTCAGAGGTATAGGTAAGTTTATCGATCTATTACTTTATCTGATGTCACAAAAATGTCAAAGGAACTAGAACCTACATTGTAAAAATATCGCGCCCTTCCAGCCCGCGACCCATCAAGTCCAGACGGACGGACAAACGTACACAGACTCGGTGAAAACTATACATCCTCGCGCTGGCTCTGCGGGCTGTAACCTGAACAAGACGGTAAGCTGTCACTTATAAGGAACTATTTGTAACGAAAATGATCAATTCTTAACTCTGTTTTCAGCAAAGCAACTTTTACAATCTCAAGAATCTATCTTTTCTCTAGTAACATCTAGTTCAGATACAAAAGCCCATAACACACCACACTTTTAAGATATCATCTGCACAGGCCCCCTTTAACCTTGAGACCGATTTCTACGATGTTTTCATAATTACTAACTCACTGTATATTTACTTGACAATCCACTAAAATGCTGTCTAAACATCAACTTTTCAAAGAAATCCAGTTTCCCTTATGTACGTAAATTGCACTTATACTTTCGAAAGATTTTCATGCGATGCTAAACAGAAAAGTAGAGTTCACAGATGCTTCCATCAACTTGTTCGGTTTTTGTAAATATACTTACATTTCAAAAAAACCTTTGAAAATAGGCCGATCTCCCAATCGAAAAAAAAAACTTTCCGATATGTTGGTATGTGCCTCAACGGTATTATATGTCATGTATACTCCCACTGTTCTGGAATAGTGGTTCCACAGCCACAAATTTCAACTGCATCGTCTTGGTACTCTCTCTGTTCTGAAATATTAGTTCTACAGCGACAAATTTCAATTCCTTCATATTGGTACTACAAAATGAGGCAATTGAAAGTTATGGCAGTGGCACAACTATTTTAGAACAGAGGGAGTTATTAATTCTATAAAAATTTAAGGTAAAGGATTTACGACGCTTTTCGTCTACAGCTGAATAATTTCTACAGGTACTGGCGTGTACAGCACTTATTGTATTGGAGTGAAAGACGTTGCTACTTCTCTAATTACTATATAACGACTGAGAGCTTTCTATACGTAGTGTACGATGATATTCATGGAGAAAAACTTCCCGAGTAATAAACTGAAATATTGCCGTAACGCTTAAGGCCTTTTGGACGTGCCTGCCCGTTTACTCGTCTGAATGTGTTACTGGCAGCTGCTTCGAACAAACAACAGAGAAGTGTCCTCTTTATTGGGTTTTTCTTCACTCGAAATTTAAAGAGATATTCGTAATTTGTTTGACCACACTTGCCCTTCGGGTTGCTGAGGAAACTTATTTGACGGCTACCATCTACAGTATGTGATAATTTTACTTGTCCCTCCGTTAGTTTGTTAGGTATTTAGTTAGTTAGCCAATTACTTGGTTAGCTGGTTTGTTAGTTAGAACGACCGTGACACTTTCATCAGTATTAGATAGGGGAAAATTACGACGTCTTCAAAGTATCCTTAGTTCGACCTGGGAAGAGACCAGAAGCAGAAGGAGTCAATTAAAATTGAATCTGCTAACGCTCGTAGGTTTTAGGTAGAAGGTTCACTGCCTGACATAGTCTCACTCTTCGTATGCATGATCCAGGTTGCTAAAGCATGATTATTGAGGAACAGTACTTGTGTTGTGTAAAATTTCCACAGGTTCCAGCTAATTTTTTTTTTCTTTTTTTTTTATAACTTTTATAGGCGCACACACAGTTGTGTTGACCACGCCCCTGCAAAAGATTCGGATCAGTGGATGAGGAAACACCTTATAAAGACTAGCGTGTAAATAGGCCTTGAGGGAAGTACCGTGCTAAGTGTTTTGGCAATTGTTCCTAGTCTGTAGTAGTTTCTCCAATAATCAATTAACTTTTCTTTTTCGAAATACGCATCATAGAAAACGTATTCTTGGATAACTACATAATAAAAGAGCTTATGTAGCAGAGCTGGGATTCGGTACTTTTATTGTACCGCCGGTATTGATATTCGGTAGATAAAAACGGGTCATTCGGTTCTGTACTTCGGTAGATCTCCAAAAAATTTACCAAATGATTCGGTATTTTTTCTGTATTTGGCTCTGTATTATTCTTAAAACTCCGCGGCCGGGCCCCCACGGACAGGAAGCATAACACAAATGAAGCACTTTGCAACACCGGGAATCCCGAAACGCTGCTAAAGGAAATTCAATAAAAACCATTTTCTGCTGACTTAAACACCTGCTGGCCAACACGACCGAAATCCAATGCCGGCAATTAGTTCCAAACTTTAACAGACCAACGTACGAAGCACCGACCGAACTGATTAGTTCAGGACCCAACATTCACCAACGTGGAAAAGTGTGCACTGACCGCAGCACGTGTAATTCTCCTAGAGACATTGAGGGCCGAGATAGAAGAATACAACCAAAACCTCTCATTATTGTACATCTCATAAAATATACCGAGTTTGGCGACCCCTGTGGGACAGGCTCACCAGATAATCTTTATCTGCCCACAGCCTGCTTGCCGAATAACAACTCGGTCCAACAGACGTAAGTGACTGTCAGCAGCAGAAGCCCAGACCGGTGAGCAATACTCCAACACAGGCAGCAAACAAGCATAAAAGCATCTGCGGACAGTCTCACTGTCACCAAACACAGAATTCACCTTACGTAGGAGCCCAATATTAGTGGATGCACGTGACACCAACCTTCTAATATGCGGCTCAAAAGAAAGCTTCTCCTCAAAGACAACACCAACAACCTCCAAGGAGATACACTCCTGAAGCAAAGTATCATCTACATATCTCCAGATGTGGATGCTGGCCCACAAGTGTCCGAGACCGACTGATAATCATCGACTTGGTCTTACTGGCATTCAGCTTCATACTTCAGGCCGAGCATCATGCACTTATTCGTGACAAATCCCTAGTGAGAGACTAAGCGACAGCATTACACATACGGGGAGCAGGTATTACTGCTATCAAAGTGGAATCGTTGCCATAGTTCATTATCATCGTGTTTTTCAGCGAAGAAAACATGGCACTAGTATACTAAACGAATAAAAGCGGGCCAAGCACGCTGCCCTGAGGGACACCACACTCCACCGCGGCTGAGGCACTCACAACGCCGTCAACTGACATACTCTGGGTTCGCTCAGAAACAAAATCACGATTGATTAACAGAACCCTACCACAGACACCAATCGACTCAAGATTGTACTAGACCGCTGTGGTTGACTGTCGAACGCCGGGCTATAGTCCAGCTGCACGAGAGTAAATTAGACCACATCCTCGCCGACCAATCGAAGTTTAAGCGCATGATAAGAGACCCAACTGCCCAGCTGAAGACCGAAATGAACAAGCTCATTACGTCAGCTAACCGGAATCAGTCAACCAAAATCCTACAGAAGATCACAGGAGAATTCACACCGGGATACATTTACGGTACCGTAAAAATCCATAAGCCAGGCAACCCTTTGAGACCCATTATATCGCAAGTCACAACTCCAACATACCAAACTGCTAAAGAATTAAACAATCTTAATTATCACGCCATACATGCCAAGACAATATGTCATCAATTCAACCGACTACTTTCTTTACCTACTTCGAGCAACGCAACATGAAGGCATCATCGCATCTCTCGATGTCGAGTCACTATTCACCAACGTTCCAGGACAGGAAACAATAGATATCATCTGCAACACAGCGTATAATCACGAAAGCCTGCCACCGCCAGCAATGGAGAAAGAAACCCTCAAGAAGCTGCTCATCGCCTGCACAACGAGGTCCCCGTTCACACACACCGATGGAACTCTTTATCAGCAAGTGGATGGAGTCGCGCTGGGCTCACCTTTGGGAGTGACCTTTGCGAACTATTACATGTGTCATCTGGAAAATAAAGTACTCCGAGAAAATCCAACCATGAAGCCAAGACTATACTGCCGCTATATATGGACAATTACTTCATCGTAACTGACAGCATCGATCAATTACTAGAGCTCACAAGGATCATGCAGACCACATCTGTCCTTAATTTCACTCATGAACTCAACGTCAGTAACAGAACTAAATTTCCTAGATGTCACCATTGATGCTAGTAGAAGGAACTACACCACCTCAGTTTATCAAAAGGCAACTAACACTGGAATCTACTTAAACGCCTGCAGCGATTCCCCCCAACGATACAAAGACGGGACTGCCAAATCACTCATCCATCGATATTACAAAATTTCATCCACCTGGAATCACTTCCATACTGTCACAGCAAATCTCAGGCAAGCCCCCATCAATAATGGATACTCAAACAGTTCGATTCAATCATGCGGCGCTACATAGACCAAGCAATCTCACCCAAAGAAGCACAAACCTCCGTTGGAACGACCCACACAGTCTTCTACGAGAACCAAATGTCCGCAGCGTACAAAACAGACGAAAGAGTACTCAAGCAAATTCTAAAGAATAACGCAGTATGCAACGGTACCGATGATCATCTGATATACTACAAAAGCCCTTACATCGGTCAACTTGTCTCCAGGAACAGCAATGTTTCACCTCCTCTCAAGCAAACTTATGTCATATACGAGTACAAATGTCAGCATGAAGACTGTGAGCTTCATAATACCTCGTATATTGCCATGGCTGTCACCACTTTCTCCAGAAGGCTCACTATGCTCCTTCAAGACGGATCCAGAAAGAACCACACGCTGCAGCATCACAACACTACCTTGACAAGAGAAATGCTAGTAGCAGGAACGACCATTCTACACCGCAATAGCAACTACCAACGCCTACAGATAATGGAAGCCCTACACATTAGAGCTAAGCGACCAGTCATCAACAACCAGAATACAGGATCGGCAAGGACTCTTTAACTTCATGGAAACTAAAAGCGGCACAAGCAGACTTCCACCCAACTAGCAGATTGGCTACGCACTTAAGCTACAGGTCAACCAGCGCATCCCCCTCTCCCCCCCCTCCAGTACGAGACCGCCAAGAGTTATTAAGTAGAAGCATCTTTCTGCATACTTCAGGATATTTTAACTGCCAACCGCTTTCCATCCTCAACTGCCTACAGACTCAGCTTCTCACCTCCTACCAGCTACAGCCTCAAGATGATCAAATGTCTGATCGAAACGCGTCGCCGAGGCCACCTGCAGCAAGCTACGACGAGCAAAGTTTTGGCCAGTTATTGCATCAGACGAACCAACAGACCATTTTAAGCATTTGTTGTCATAAGAAAACTAATGTACAAAAACAGTATTTTTATACTGTATTAATTTTTATAAGAGGGTAAGAATGATCGCTAAATTAACTTTCGGTCAGACGCTTCTTCGACCACAGTCTTTGTTTAGAGCAGTGGTTCCCAAACTTTTTTGGACTAGCGCCCCCTTGGCGGCCAGGTGTGAAACGAACGCCCCCCGCCCAAGTCACCAATTGCAATAAACATTCGAACACGCACTTTTTAGTATGATGTGAACTGGAATGAAGTTTAAAGAGCAGTGTAAATGTCATGAAAAAAATAAACCTAGAATAGTAACCAATTCCATCATTTATTCGTCAGCAATCTAATACTAAGAATGACCGTCGTGTGCTTATATATAAATATATATCATATCAGGTTATTAATGACTGAGTACAGACATCAGATTTTATTGGCCAAGCTTTCGGCACATGTCAAGTTTGTGCCTTCTTCAGGGCGAAAACCTACAAGCGCTGTAGAGCTATTACTGCGAGACTGTTATCTACTATACACAACTAAAATTTTATCTATACATTAAGATAGACACATAGAAACTATTTCCTTTGGACAGAAGTTATGCGTAAAATATTGAAGCGATTATTTAGTTTTGTAAAAACTTACTTATTCGATGGTATTCATTTCATGTTTTAGTCCGAAATTGTGTTAAATTAATTATTAAGATAAGTGCATTTCCCGCAGTAAGTTGCGTAAGAGAATGTAGCAGTTTTACAAGTCACGATAGTGTTCCCTTCAGAGTAGTTTTAATGAAACTGTGATAGATGGGGTTAATATCTAAATGCCGGTTGAAAATATTATTGTTAGCGATAGAGTGACATGCCTCAATAAGTTTTCTATCTTTCCAGTTGTTGCCTTGTGACAGTAGGTACTTGGGTGTTGTCCAAGGCCATAATGTGTCCCGAATTTTTGCAATGTTCGTTGACTTTAGATGCGAGGCAGTTTTATTCAACATTCTTTTTATGTTCTTTCAGTCAACTTGCTACGTCTTTTTTGTTTTTTGGGCGTTCCGAAATAATGGGCGATACAAAAAAAAAATGGCATTCCACACATTCAGAAAATATTACAGTGCAATTAAAAAATGAATTATTTCTCACTCATTTGATGTTATATGAGTAATAATTCTTAGGGTTCCCCGCTATGTGTATAATGATGGTACGACGGCCAGAGATGGATATTCGCCTATCTTGGTATTTATTCTGATGCTGCTGTAGCCGATAAATTGCACTTGCTTGCTTGATATTTGAAAAAAAAAAATCGAATGCCACTATTTCCACTTTGACGGTGCATTTTCATCCCCCCAACGCTGCTCAAAGTTAGGACAGCTCTTAGGTCCGCTAGGCTATATTGCAGCAGCATAAAGTTAAACCTGATGATATGGCGCGTATCGCTGATACTGCTATAGATCGTAGCCCTACTATGTATTCGACCACAACTTTGAGCAGCGTTGGGGGATGAATATGGTGGTGATACATAGAAAAATAAATTCTGGAGCAGAAATGTTTGCTTGTTTTAATGGTGCCACTTTCACCTTTGTAGCTCTTCAACTTT
>LQNS02001578.1:1147127-1177589 GCA_001587735.2 Parhyale hawaiensis | reverse complement strand
TCAGCGTAACCAATAAGTAAATTATTAACAAGATGAAACAGATCCGCCGTATATACAATGAACAACAAAGGGCCCAGAACACTACCCTGTGGGACACCAGAAACCAAATCCAAAAGCTCACTCCTCTTCCCATCAGCAACTACACATTGACGTCTGTCAGATAAAAATTGACTAATTACTTATGTCTAGGCACTGTATATGTATTTTTTATTGGTGAAATGTCAAAGGAATAGAAGTCAATAAGTGTTCATGCTAGAAAAAAAATGACAATTTTAGAATCCTTGAAACATTCCTAACAAAGTTATAGAGACAGATCTCAATTTTCTCTTTCGTTTTCTTTTGATTTGCGATTTTTGATGGCTAACTGAAATATGATGAAGAAAGTAAAATTTTCGGTTTTGACCTGGAATAAAAAAAAATATATATATATATGAGGGCAAAAATTTAAAATGTTTCTCAATAACTTTCTTAGCAATGTTTTAAGGATTCTTAAACAATCTTTGTTTTTTCCTAGTATGATTACTCATCGACTTCTATTTCCTTTTAATCAAAAATTATTTATTACAAGAGAGCCAAAAACGAAATGAAATGTGGTGAAATGTCATATACTGCAGTTTTTTGCACTTTAAATGGATTTTGAATGCTGCATTTATGGTGCATTAGCACTTTCAAATAATATGCATGCATCATTTCATGATTTCTGGCCCCCCAATCGACCCTTCGTTTGGAATCTTCTGTGGGGTCATATAAATATATTTGTGTAAGTGGGCAGCAAATCGTTACGTAAACGTGTTTCGTTGAACGCAAGATGACATAGTCGGACCCAAGCTGCTGTTCCTGCAGACGGATGGAGTAATGATGGGCAGCAGCTTGGGTCCGACTTATTCGAACTTTTACAAGTGCGATTTGGAAAATAGGATATTTTCGCAATACCCAGAACATTCTTCGATCATCTACGCAAGGTACGTAGATGATAGGTATATTCCTGCTTCTGCCAGCCAGCTGCAACCTTGAACTCCTCCGACAGCTGTTTGAAGATAATTCAGTTCTTAAATTCACAGTTGAAATAGAAAAGAACAACAGACTTGCTTTCCTGGACGTACTACTAAAGAAACAAGGACCCTCACTCCACACATCAGTGTACACAAAAGCTACAAACAGCGGCGAATGCATCAATTTCAAAAGCATCTGTCCCGAGCGCTACAAAGTTTCCGTAATAAAAGCATTCCACAACAGAGCGTTTGCTTTATCTAGTGATTGGCGAGCTTTTCATAGTGAGATACAACGCATCAAACAACTTCTGACAAATAACAATTTTTTTATGAGCATCATAGACAAAGAGACGCAGAAATTCCTGGAAAGAAAGATGTTCGCCAGTACAACACAAGATGGCATAGACCACCAGCAAGTGAATATTTACTTCCAATCCCAAATGACCTCCAATTATAAACTGGAAGAAAAACAGCTACGCAACATTGTCAGAAAAAAAAAAAAAGTCACACCGACCAGCCAGGAGACAAAGGTAAAGCTCATCATTTATTACAAAAGTCTCAAACTCAAAAATCTCTTCATCAGCAACAACATCCACCACCACCTAAGCGAGTATAACTGCGTGTACCAATGCACCTGCAACCTAGGAGAGTGTCACTCTTCAGCAAAATACAACGGGTACACTGAGCAAACACTCACAGACAGATTTCGCCGGCATAGGTCCGTCCAACAACACCTCAAGAACATTCATAATATGCAACGAGTATCACCCCAAACCATCCTTCAATCCGTCTCCATTCTCAGAAGAGCCAACACCAAGCCAGATCTTCTCATCTATGAAGTGCTGTTCATCAAGGAGCAGAAGCCAAGCCTCAACAACCAAGAGAAAGGCCGAGAGAGGATTTTGCAAATATTTTGAACTTGATCCTACAAAAAGCATACGTGTATCTGATTAGCATGAGCAATAGAGAGTACAAACAGGCGACAGTATTATTGTTAATTTTAGATTGCCATTTTAGTTTGCAACTGAATTTGCTTTTAGTTTGTACGCCGTTAGTTCATCTATTTATCTAGTAAAACAAATAGCCATTCATTTCAATTAGAAGAGTTATGTACATGTGCTATAATTTCCATTGTTCATTTTACTCTAACGGCGATAGATTTTAATTGATAGACAATAAATATAGTTGTACCATTTTAGGATAGATTAGCCATTAGGAGTTCGCCATATATTCGTTTCAGAAGACTATAACCAATTGCGCAATTTGGCAACTACCACGTAATCACTAGCTGGCAACTCACTGGAAAGTATAAGGCCGGGTGGCACCTGTCGAGCGTCAGTCTATGCTTTTACTTTGTATGATTATGGGTTACGTTAACCCGAAACGTCACTATGCACATTAAACGATTTTAATCAAATGGCTGTCTTTTACTGCTGTCAGAACATGTGCTCCTGACATAAAACTAAGGTTCAAAACTCTTGAAAGACTGGAAAAAAAGAAGATCAAATTACTACGTCATCTTTCGTTCAACGAAACATATTTATATAGATATATGTATATTCATGCATATTTTTCCCATTATCTCAACAACTAAGGCCTATATCACAAAAGTTGTAGGAAAAAAATTTGTTTCTTTTTCAAAAATACATATATTATGCAAAATGCAAAACAATCGGTCGACAAAAGATATTTTCGACCCTCGATCTGTTCCCCCCTCGTTTGGACCTCTAGCCCTATAAAATTTTAGGACACACTTTCACACTACTAAAGGGCTCTTTTTCACCAAAAAAAGGAAAAAAATGAAAATTTTAACCAAATCGTGAGTTGATCCCCTTAAATGTCCTAACTATAACTATAAGTCTTGTCGTAGTCGATCAGCCAGTGACGCATCACCAAACGGAACACGTATGATACTCGTTCCAAACGCGTTCACTCTCTTAACAAACGCGTTCGTTCCTTATTAGAAGACTTATGAGTTATGAGTCGGTATGGCTTAACGTCACCTATAAAAGTGCTAAGGCTTATTGTTTCATTATTATTACTTTTATTAGTCTTAAAACATTACTTTATTTATCATCATGGGTATATACAAGGTGTTTCACAGAGAAGCATTAGGATGCACGTAGGTGTTTGAGGGCGTAGTTTGGTGTACCAGCAGACAGAAAAACCTATTTCAGCCAGAAAAACATGTTTTCGCAGAAACAAAGTGAACAAAAGTTTTGTAGTTTTGTAACACGTGCAAGACGCGGTTACATACTAACACGCAGATCGCTATTGTTTTTCAAAGTTTCGTCTCTTCAGGTGCACCAGTTTTGCCTGTTTTTGATGCAGCTTGGTGCATCATCGGCTTTGTCACAAAATCGAAACACATAAGTGCATCGATTCGTGCCAAGTGCACCAAAAGACCTTATATGCATCATCATGATGCACTTTATTCACATTAGGCACTTGCGTCTTTCGGTTTTGGGACAAAAATGCATGCAATTTTGAAGCATCTAAGTGCCACCATAATGTCTCTCAGTCTAATTATTTACCCTTACGCCTAGAGATGTTGATACATATGAAATGTGTTTCTCTAGAAATTGACACGTCCTGAATCCAAAAATCACAAAAGTTTTCTTAAAGGTATTTGACTTTCAGGTTTTATTTTTCCATCTAATACGGAAAAAAAAATTGGTCGAGAATTTTCAATATTTTGATGTCATATATATGTAATAGGACACATTTTAAGACGCTTATACATGGATAACTTTTTGCTCGCAAACGCTTAGTTTTCGAGATATTTCAGTTTGCAGTTACCATTGTTTTCATATGGGAAAAGATACCCGGAGGCTCAGCAATAACCTAAACTGTGTTAACCTAACCAACCCTAAAAAAACCTAATAAAAAGGCTTCCTAACCCACAGTGCCATCGCCAGGTAGTTTCTTGCATAGGAAAAAAATGTGAACTTCAAAGTCAAATATCTCGAAAACTATGCATTAGCGAGCAAAATGTCATCCGCGAATAACGTCTTTCAATGTGTCCTATTACCTATACATGGCATGAAATGTTGAAAATTCTTGACCGAATTTTGTTTTTCAGTGTTAGATAGCTTGAATAAGGCTTAGGCACAGGGTATTTCTTTGACAACAGTTATTACCCAATTCCAAGATTGTTATTTAATATTTTTGTACGAAGAAATTTAGTACTAAGAAACTGATAGAGTGCCAATCTATTACAGTGAAATTGGTGACTCTCATATCTTAAAATGTAAAAAACTGAAGTTTATAAAGGTGGTTGCACTGCAGCTGCTGTATTCCCCTACAGGAAGATCACGACCACTCTGTTTCTTCGCATCATCTCGGCCGTGCAGGTTTCACTGGATTTTTTCTGCGCCAAATTCGTTGATTTATCGTGAGGCTGTCGCCTTTTTTGTTATTATTCTATAGTTCAAAATCGCGGCTGCAGGTTTGAGCAGAAAGTTCTGATTGAGCTGTTAATGGGGTTTCTTATTCGTTTTAGTTTTGCCGGCATAGGTGCTCCAGTTTATCAGTGTTTATCAATGGATGTTTCAGAGTACAGATGCTTAGAGCTAGCGGATGCTGTTTTCGCTTAATTAAGTTTTATGAGGTTTCTAGTTTCCCTTGTACAATACATATAATAGAGCATGTTACGGGAACACGCAGCGCTGGTGAAATTTTCTGATACGCAAAAGAAGATAATGCATCGTACATAACAAGCACTGTACGGTACGTAAAGGTAAGTTTACAATCAACTTGCCTGCGCACCCCAAGCGGGACAGACACATTCCCTGTTTCGTGCTGGGGAGTGCACGGCGTTTTGAAATAATTGTCGTCATACATATATATAATTAATTGTTTGACATGTGACATTTATATATGCATAATTGATTGAAATAAAATGACATAAAAGGTTATACATGACGCCATAATTATTGGTAGGCGAGCCAGCCCCCCATAAGATTATAAATGACAATCAAAATGATGGAAGCAATAAACAAATGCAATCATGAAATCAATAATCAATGCATTTAAAACTCTTTGGATTGACGAATGAATGAAATCAATATATGTCAATGGTGAATCAAATAACTTAATCTAAGTCGATACGACCTTCTGCTTTCATGTAAGTTAATGAAACACACGATAAGCAAACAAACATTTATTCGAATAAATATCACAGCATTCACTAAAAAGGCAAGGAGAAAATCGATGGAACACGTTATTGAATCTCAGTGAGAGCACGCAATTAAATTTAATTGACACAATGAAGACAGCAGGTGATGGAAATAGTCGTCATAATAAAACATAATAAAATTCAAATACCTCAAAGGTCTGTATGTTTTAGCAAATATTCTCGTAAAATAATGTTATCAACCAGGGAGATCTGTTCACAGAGATTGGTTACCGCCATATATTTCTTCCGTGAGAAAATGAAAAAACCGTGCCTCAACCGATCATGATGCAAAATTCATTATTTTACATCATGATGGCTTTGGGAGGTTCTGGTTAAAAAAACACATCTCACGTACTATAATTACACAAATTGAAGCTACGAAATAGCGTTGTAGAGATGATGGTAAATATACCGCGCAATACCCAATGGTATACATTTATCTCGATGTTAACACACAAAAGCAGGACTCTCAAGCTTATTTTGGCAATTAAATTATGACCTTTACTTATTCCGGGCAATCTGCGCTAGCACACTTATACTTTGACGATAATTCATAAGGAAGACTCTGCTTAATCCATGGGAAGATGTGGCCAGCATCCCACCATACACTAAGCAGGTCACAAACATTATTATGTGGTTTACATTTGACATAATCAGCGGCGCTTTACCCGATTTGATATAAAATAATCATACCGGCTAAGCGCATCTTAGTCTACCCCATGTCTTACTCGCTACCTTTCTTTGGAGGCAATAACACCTTTTTCTATTTTTATTCGCGTTACAACTAAAGTTTTTACTTGATTTTTCTGCTGCAGTAAACACGTTTTTCCAGATTCCCAAATTCCCCACTGTGCATCTTACCCAATTCTTCAAACGATGACGCAGGAGCTGTTCGCTGTCCTGGCAAAGGCACATATTATCTTCTTGATGATGTACACAACAGTTTTCTGCTGCTCGTAGAAGTTCGGAATACGTGGGTGGAAAATCGGGCCCAATCCCATAGTGAGGCTAAATTGTGACGATGAAAATTTGATGGATTATAAGAAGACCCTGGGCCTTAGTGAAGATCCGCTGGATGCTAATTGCTCTGGTCGTTGATCGGTGAACGCTCAGTTTTGGGATGAATACCGCGGCCAGTAATTCGCAAGAGGGGCCAAAATCTCGAAGCCAAAATGTAAAATGTAACTATCGAAGAGTTGAAAAATGGCATTTAATTAGAAAAGGTGACGGGTTAACTGGCCCAATAAACTTGCTTCCAATTCCATTCGAGAAAAAAACCTTCAAGGCCATCATGCGGTAAATTAATGAGTGAACAAATATCGGTGGATGAGCTGAAGCCTCTACAAGGCTTAGGTGTAAGGCACAACACGTAACCCAAGACTGGTAAACAATGTTTCACATAATCTTCACCACCCACTGTAAATTATCACTTCAGCTGGGCCTGCAAGGGCCAGAGCTGGTAAAATGGTGCAAGGACGAGCACCGTGCCTGAACTGACTGTCCAATTCTCTTCTAACCCCAGTGGAACATAGTCATCCGGATCCTCCCAAAAATTTTATCCCAAACTTACTTATATATTTGTAGCAATCCTCGTACTGCTCCAGCCAATGTCATTCCTTGAGGGGTTGCCCGACATTTTGCTTTGCCCTCATTGGCTGTTTTTCTGATTTCAAAGTCCCACCTACTTTGCTCTTTCTTCTAAGCCCTGACGATATATATATATATATAATAATTATATATATGTATATATATATATATATTCACTTGCAGGTGTCAGTTACCATGTGTTTCGTTGTTCCTCTCACGGACTCTTATTTGAGTGTTTCGCGTCTTCATTTTTCTGGTCTATGGCCCATTAATTTTCAAGCCAAAACTATCACAGCTATGGCCTTTCTTGTAATAGATAGGCTAGTTTCTGCCTTCCCACACTGGTGTCTGCTCGAGTTTCTTGGGTCCCTCGCGTAAGCGATATGCTGTTACCCTCGTCCTGGCACCCTTCTGCGGTGGTCACTTTTCTCACGTCCCCAGTCTTTCCCCAATTACGCAGTTATTTATGTGAGAAATATTTTGCACAAAGTATGAATTATTTGCATTATTATTATTTGTCTTTGACATGGCAATTAATTAATCAATTAGTCACGCTGCAGTTAATTACCCAATTAAATTAGACGACCTATTACACACGTATTTATGCGTATCATGATATCCTAGCACTTACTTGGAGCGCATGTGGCAGGTACTCAAACTGCTGGTATCCAGTGATTGTACGTAACTTATTTTTTTAAAATTTTTTTATAAAGTATTGCTTTGATCAACTATGTATTTCTTCAGATTTTTTATGAATATTTGGGCATGTAGTATATAATCACATTCATCAACAGCTAAATGGATGTTAAGAGCCTTATTGCATGACTGACCAAATATATGTCTGACTGATACATTTGTGTGTCAAAAATGAGCCTATATACCGCTGTAATAGCTACAGATATTCAATGTCTGGTAAAACCATCTGCAAATGTCCGCAGTCAGCAGTACAAACAAAAGCTTCACTCGCTGTCGGGGACGTCCCGCGTAGCGGGTGGCGGCCCAGCGTCCGGTTGAGTCTTGTACAGTATGCCCAACGCCCAGTTGCAGTGTTCTACAGTATGCCCAACGCCCAGTTGCAGTGTTCTACAGTATGCCCAACGTCCTGTTGCAGTGTTCTACAGTATGCCCAACGCCCAGTTGCAGTGTTCTACAGAAGGCCCAACGGAAAAGTTCCCACAATGTTTTTTTTATATAATTTGTTCCTGGAAAAGTACAAATTAAATTTGTTTCATTACTTCCACATGTGTTCATTTATTATTTCGTCTTGTTTCCTTTATTTGTCCATAGCATTTCACGTCTCACATGGGGCAGCATGCAGCTAGTATTTTGAAATAAGAAGCGCCCGTAGTAAGCCACAACTTTTTCGGGTCCATCTTCAGCTTTGGAACAGAGATGCCCGACACTAAGTCTTCTCCGCTTCATCTTTTATTATGTTACTGCTGCTGGGAGGCTTTTAACAGTTGTTAAGAAATACAGAGAAGCTGACTAAATACTAGACATACGCATCAAGATGGAATAAAATAAAAGTAAGGTGGTCTTTTGTCTATTTTCATAAAAATAACATTGTGGGAACTTCTCCATTGAAAACATTCTACATGTCCGTGATATACACGCATACATGCCTTATGCATTGTATACTGCAACAGATACGGAGCCATACCCCGAGTTTTGGATGGGCCTGAAGAAGTCGCACGATGGGTCGTGGTACACCGTTGACGGCCGTCCGTTCACCCAGTCGTGTCGCTGCACCAACGGTGAAGCTGAGCTGTACATTCGCGCTCGACGCTCCGGCTCATCCTACAAACACTTGGATAACGTTTGCACTGCGAAATATCTTCCTGTGTGCCGAGCAACGTTTCATAATTAAGGAAGAGTGTGTTTTGCTAATTGTATGCGTTTTGACACTCACTATGGAAAACGAAAAAAAAAAAAAAAATTTGGAGCAGTTGTCCCAAATTGATGCAGGCGGCAGCTAGGCCGTATTAACCCAATCTATACAAGGCTCTACATGTACTACCTAGCTTTTACATACACAGGCTGTTTCCCCGTAGGAATACCGTAAGGCGAATAACCCTTGTATTAATAACAGCCAGAAGTGAACAGGATTAAGACCGTGGACCTTCTGACGAAGCAATGGACTGGGGTCTCTATTGCACTGCACTCTACCATATGTAAGTCAGCGAAGTCGTTTTTTGACGATTTTGCAAAAAACTCAAGGAATGTTTAACTAATTGTATACTACAGCATATGCATAACATTCATATCTGTTATTCGTGAATATTTCAAAAGTGCTGCATGCTTAAAAATCAAATAAGTGACATTACTTTCTGTCAGATGTTTCAAGCTATTATGAGTTGTAAGTTGGGGGAAAATGGGCAAAAAATTAACTTTGCTATACTCCAGTCATTATTTATCAAAACAAAAAAGTCTATATTGTGGATTATGCGTCACGGAAAGGTGCTTAAGATGGCATATGGTATTTGTTTCTAAAGGTTGCTTATGTTGTGTGAGATAAAAAAAAAAAAATCATGAATCCTATATTTACCCGAAAACGGGGTAAATATAGAATTCATGGGGGTAAAACTTGGACGGGCTGTAGATATATAGCTAAATCATACATAACATGTAACGGAATTTAACTAAAACCGGCATCAAGTGGCATTTGCTGGGGTTGAGCTTTACACCTAAAGACCGAACAACTCCACGGGGCTCTTCGGCCACGTTTCCCAATATATAAACGCGCTGGGCCTTCCTTAGTCCGCCACCACCAACCCAAGCCTTACTATAGAGTCCGTTCAAATGAGCTCCAGCTCGTAAGGTTAGGTGAGGCCAGGACTGGTTCCTATCACGTCCCGAAGGGTTTTTAGTGAATGTATGTGGGTGTTTAGCGTTTTTATTGGTTTTTAGTGTTTTGGTAAGAATCTTTCCTTCATTTTATGGGATTTATGGGAGAGGGGGGGGGGAGGGTTATCAGCGGTTTTACTAACGCCAAGCTTTAATTGGCCTTACTTAGCGTCAATTTTTGATTGGCCTCACATAGCAGCAATTTTTTATCGTGAGCAGAACCAATCCATACCTTTACCTAGCCTAGACGAGAACGAGCTCATTGTACGTCAGCAGAACCAGTCCTGGCCTTCACCTAACCTAGATGAGAACGAGCTCATTGGCCTGTAGGCAATTGCATCTATGCCCTGTATAAGTAAAAAGAAATACACTTAATGGCACTAAATTATACATAACGGACCAAATTACAGTTAATGAAAGACTTAGCAATATATATATATTTCGAAACGGACTATTAGCTGCAGGCGTTTAAGTATATTCTAGTGTTTGTTGCCTTTTGATAAACTGAGGTGGTGTAGTTCCTTGTACCAGCATCAATGGTGACGTCTAGGAAATTTAGTTCTGTTACTGACGTTGAGTTCATGAGTGAAATTAAGGACAGATGTGGTCTGCATGATCCTTTTGCGCTCTAGTAATTGTTCGATGCTGTCAGTTGCAATGAAGTAATCGCCAGTATAGTGCTCGGCCTAAAGTATGAAGCTGAATGCCAGTAAGACCAAGTCGATGATTATCAGTGGGTCTCGGACACTTATGGCGCAGTATCCCCATCTAGAGATATGTAGATGATACTTTGCTTCAGGAGTCTATCTCCTTGGAGATTCTTGGTGTTATTATTATTATTATTATTATTATTATTAAAACTTCACGTATTTGATGAGAAGTTTACTTCTGAGCCGCATATTAGGAGGTTGGTGTCACGTGTTTCCATTAAGATTGGGCTACTACGCAAGGTGAATTCTGTGTTTGGTGACAGTGCGATTGTCCGTAGATGCTTCTATGCTTATTTACTTCCTGTGTTAGAGTATTGCTCACGGTCTGGGCTTCAGCTGCTGACGTGACGTCTGTGAGGAACGAGTTGTGATTCGGCAAGCAGGCTGTGAGCAGATAATGATCTGGTGAACCTGTCCCACTGGAGTGGATCAACTCGGTATGTTTTATAAGATGTACAATAATGAGAGGTTTTGGTTGTATTCTTCTATTCCGGCAATCAATGTCTCTTGGAGAATAACACTTGCTGCGGTCAGTGCACACTATTCTACATTGGTGAATGTTGGGTGCTGAACTAATCAGTTCGGTCGGTGCTTCGTACGTTGGTCTGTTAAGGTTAGGAACTAATTGCCGGCATCGGATTTCGGTCGTGTTGGCCAGCAGACATTCACGTCAGCTGCAAATGGCCTTTATTGGATTTACTTTCGTTTCGGGATTCCCGGTGTTGCAAATTGCTTCATTATTTTGTGTTATGCTTCCTGTCCGTGGGGGCCCGGCCACAAAGTTTTAATAATGAAAATACAGAACCAAGTACCGAAAAAATACCGAATCATCTGTTAGATTTTTTGGAAATCTTCCAAAATACCGATCCGAATGACCCGTTTTTATGTACCGAATACCGATACCTGCGGTACAATAAAAATACCGAATCCCAGCTCTGCCACATAAGCTCCTTTATTATGTAGTTATCCAAGAACACGTTTTCTATGATGCGTATTTTGAAAAGAAAAGTTAATTGATTATTGGAGATACTTCTACAGACTACCATTGCCAAAACATTTAGCACGGTCCTTCCCTCACTGCCTATTTACACACTAGTCTTTATAAGGTATTTCCTCATCCACTGATCCGAATCCTTTGTAGCGTCGTGTTCAATACAACTGTGTGTACGCCAATAGAACTTAATAAAATTAGCTGGAACCTGTGAAAATTTTTCACAACATAAGTACTATTCTTCAGTGATATCTCAGACCCGTATCACCCTAATTTTCCCCTATCTAATACTGAAGGAACCTGTGGAAATTCTACAGAACAATAGTATGTTCCTCAATTATGATGCCTTAGCACCCGTATCATGCACACGATGGGTGAGACTATGTCCAGCAGTGAACCTTCTACCTAAAACCTACGAGCGTTAACAGATTCAATTTTAACTTGACTCCTTCTGCTTTTGGTCTCTTCCCAGGTCGTACTAAGGATACTTCAAAGACGTCGTAATCTCTCCCTATCTAATACTTATGAAAGCGTCACGGTCGTACTAACTAACAAACTAGCTAACTAAGTAATTGACTAACTACATACCTAACAAACTAACGGAGAGACAAGTAAAATGGTCACATACTGTAGATGGTAGCCGTCAAATAAGTTTCTTCAGCAACCCTAAGGGCAAGTGTGGTCGGGCAAATTACTAATATCTCTTTAAATTTCGAGTGAAGAAAAACCCAATAAACAGGGCACTTTTCTGTTGTTTGTTCGAAGCAGCTGCCAGTAACTCATTTGGACGAGTGAACGGGCAGGCACGTCCAAAAGGCCTTAAACGTTGCGGCAATATTTCAGTTTATTACTCGGGAAGTTTTTCTTCGTGAATAACATTATACAATACGTCAAGAAAGCTTTCAGTCGTTGTATAGTAATTAGATTAGTAGCAACATCTCTCACTCCAATACAATAAGTGCGTTAAGCGCCAGTTCCTGTAGAAATTATTCAGTTGTAGACGAAAAGCGTCGTAAATTCTTTACCTTAAATTCTTATAGAATTAATTTCTCCCTCTGCTCTAAAATAGCTGTGCCACAGCTATAACTTTCAATTGCCTCATTTTGTAGTACCAATATGAAGTAATTGAAATTTGTCGCTGTAGAACAAATATTTTAGAACAGAGGCAGTACCAAAATGATGCAATTGAAATTTGTAACTGTGGAACAACTATTGCAGAACATTGGGAGTATACATGACATATAATACCGTTGAGGCACACACCAACATATCGGAAAGTTTTTTTTTTTTTTGATTGGGAGATCGGCCTATTTTCAAAGATTTTTTGAAATGTAAGTATATTTACAAAAACCGAACAAGTTGAGGAAAACATCTGTGAACTCTACTTTTCTGTTTAGCATCGCATGGAAATCTTTCGAAAGTATAAGTGCAATTTACGTACATATGGGAAATTGGATTTCTTTGAAAAGTTGATGTTTAGACAGCATTTTAGTGGATTGTCAAGTAAATATACAGTGAGTTAGTAATTATGAAAACATCGTAGAATTCGGTCTCAAGGTTGAAGGGGGCCTGTGCAGAAGATATCTTAAAAGTGTGGTGTGTTATGGGCTTTTGTATCTGAACTAGATGTTACTAAAGAAAAGATTCGTTTTTGAGATTGTAAAAGTTGCTTTGCTGAAAACAGAGTTAAGAATTGATCATTTTCGTTACAAATAGTTCCTTATAAATGACAGCTTACCGTCTTGTTCAGTTTACAGCCTGCAGAGCCAGCGCAAGGATGTATAGTTTTCACCGAGTCTGTGTACGTTTGTCCGTCCGTCTGGACTTGATGGGTGGTGGGCTGGAAGGGCGCGATATTTTTAAAATGTAGGTTCTCGTTCCTTTGACATTTTTGTGAAATCAGATGAAATAATAGATCGATAAACTCATCTACACCTCTGAATAAAATGGAGGTGCCGTCGAGATAGCGTCAATAAAAGGCGTAATTACAGTTTTCCGGGCAATTTTCTAACTGCTCAGACTCAAAATCGCCAAGAAATATACATACTGCATTTGGTGAAGGGGCTGACCATCATTTTACTCGTAAATTCTACCATTAAGTGTACAATAGCTATCTTTCAGATCAAGTTTTAGAAGTTTCTGCAAAATCTAGTCGTGATAATCCAAGAGGTGGTGCTAATGACTAGCTTAAATTATTATCTAACATAATATTAATTGTTTCAACAACAAAACATATTTGCAAAAATTCTCAATTACTTTCTGTGTTTACTTAAGGAATTGCATTTCCTACGATGGTTCTCCAAAAAGTAATGCCTCCTATTGTTTCTAGATCAAAATGTTGACGAGATACGAAAACGAAAGTGGCACCATTAAGACGAGCGACCTTTTCTACTCTATAATTTATTTTTCAATCTAGTCACCACAATTCTCATTGCCCATTTTTGCCAGTGTTGAACGACAGCCTTGATGCCTCGGTCGTAAGAGTCAATTTTTTCACAGCAGCGATTCCGGCGTTGTTGTCAGGGATACGCTGCTCATGTACATAAAGTTGTGCGGGCAGTCGATCGATATCTTCACTGACTTTGACGAGACAAAATTGTCGTTGCTGTTAGTTGCCATCGTCAGTGTCCATTATTGCCAGCTTGGGGAGGAGGCCTAGGCAGAGAACGTCGAAGAGAGAAAGAGAAGCAAGGAAACGCGCAGCCCCAAACGGGTCCAGCCAGAGGCTGCTCCCTGAAAGATCAGTCGGGTGACTTGAACACAAGAAAAGGTGACGAACAGACTGTTCGTCCTGTCCGCACGGCTGACAGGAGGTATCAGCGATCCGTCCCACTAGGAGCTTATAATTCGCGAAGAATGATCAGTGGCCAGAGTGTAGCTGGGAGAGGGTAGTTCGAAAAATCTAGGGAGTGGGGATTCCTCCGCACAAAGAGGAGGGCATTAGAAGGCCAAAACCCTGCCAGGGGGATATGCAGCTGCTGCAGTTGAAACAGCGGAGGTGTGTAAAGCAATCAGGGCATTGCGGTACTGCTCGGGAGGGAGAATCCCATCTGTAGGAAGGGAAGTGATTTCTGTCTCAGACTTTGATTGGAGAGTGTGCCGAATACGGCAAGGGCCAGAAGGGGCCGTGATAGTGCCGTGGGTAGGATGATATACCCGCGATGCGCTGAGGAGATGCTGTTCTGGAGCAACCCTGGACTGTTGCTAACTGGTAGGGTCGAGGTCTCTTGGTGGAGGTGATGCGCCGAAGCCATACGGTGGGATCGGGTGACTATACGCAGGGCTACTTTCTGTACTGCCTGCAGCTTACTCAAGGTGGTTCTTGAGACATTAGGAAACCAAAGCGGGGAAGCGCAAAGCATGATGCTTCTGATGAGGGCTCGATAGGTCAGTAGTAAAGTCTGTTTTTGTTGTCCCCACCTTGCGCCGGCCAGTGCGGCGAGAATCCGCAAGCGGGAGTAACATCTGTCCCGAACATAATTCGCGTGAGCAGCAAAGGTAAGGTGCGGGTCAAACACCTCACCCAAGATTTTCGGGTTGAGCTCTAGAGTGAGGGCCGACGCACTTATCTTGATTGCTGGGTCCGTCCTAGATTGGTGATAGTCTGACGGAAGCAATGTGGAATCGGTCTTGGAGTGGAAGACGGCCAAGTCTCTCTCTCCGGCCCACTTCTCGATTGTCGAGGCATGGCGTGATGGCTTGTCGCTGCCTCTACAACTCGAGTATCCGAGGATAGGACGGTATAGTCGTCTGCGTAAGAAGAGGTTGCGTCACCAACCTTTGGAAAGTTGTTGACATAGTAGTTAAAGAGGAGCGGCGAGATCACCGAACCCTGGGGAGCTCCTGCGCGCATGGGTCGGAAAGGCTATCTCCTACCAGCCCATAGGCAGGAGGCACGGCTCCCCCGTAGGTAGGCAGAGATCCACTAAATGAAGTTATTAGGCAGGCCTGATGGTAGCAGGTAGTAGGTGGTGGTGGGAGACCGTATCAAAGGCCTAAGAGAAGTCCACTTTTAAAGTTATCGGCCAGGTGGTGGGCTGATATTCGTTTAACCCATGTACAATGTGTTGGATTAAGGGAAGATGAGCTGACGTGTTCGATCTCATAGAGCGGAACCCATGTTGGGAGTTTGACACTTCCAAAAACTCCGCAAGAAGCAGAAAAAGCAAGCGCTCCAGGATCTTCACCGCCGGACAAAGCAGTGATATCGGATGGTAGGATTAACTGTCGGAGAGTGGTTTGCCAAGTTTAGGGATGGAGATAATGTTGGCTGCTTTCCAGATGCTCGGCAGGTTAGCATGTACCAGGGAGAGATTGAAGAGGGTGATCAGGAATAGGAGACCGTGAGGGTCAAGTTGTTTGATGTATAGGGGTGTCAGTCCATCGGGGCCCACGGCCGAGGAGTTACTTGAGGCTCGGATGGAGGCATGTATTTGCTGTGGAGTAAAGAACTCGTGGTCCAGAGGCAGCTTATGAATTCTTCTCTATAGAGCCCGAATTCTTTCTATTTTTTGAGCTCCCGCTCTAGGAAGGGACGTGTGCCCATGAATTGCTTGCAGAAGCCGGTGGCTACTTCACGGGCAGATGACACCTGAGTGCCATCGAAGATGGATTTACGTTTGCCCGAAGCTACGAAGAAGATTCCAGAGTCGGCAGAGGTGAGATCTATGATCGCACTGTTCTACTGTGTCGATCCATGCCTTCCTGGCTCAAGCCATCGAGGCATTCCTGGTGCGGCCTTCAAGATCTGGAAGGTTGGGGTGATTGGGGTCTCGGATTCGGAGCTCATCACGCTACCGAATCAGGGCCCTGGCCTTGTCCGAAAGGGCAGGAATGAAAGATCACCGGCATCTTGCCGGGATGCAGCGCTTTGAGGCCTTGAGAGGAGTACGTCTAAAGGATTTCTCACCCTGCGCATCGGAGGAGAGGAGTGGCAGCTCCCTGAAGATTTGTTCGGTGAACTCCGTGAAACTCTCCCAATCGGCCTTCTTATAGTTGAGGGACGTTTTCTGGGGAATAGGGGAGGGGGTCAGAGGTGATCATGGGAGATCGTGATAGGTAGGTGGTCAGAACTTAGTCTAATGAAAGTTGACCGCGTGGCCGAGCAAAGTAGATGTGCTTATATGATTGATAAATAGGGAGAAGACGGGCGTCCCGTCGAGGGTAGCCGCGTTGGAGTGTCTTCATTCAGCAAGCATAAGAGGGAGGCGCAGAGCGCTTTAACGAGGTCTTCTCCCCTGGCCACAGCTCCACGGCAGTACGTGGTGCTATACCAGCCGTGGTGATGAGCATTCATATCGGCAAGGATGATGACATCATCATCGACGGTAAAGATAGACGAGAAATCGATCTTGTAATTTGGAGGGCACGATGTAGTGGGGGAATATAGTTGTTAATGACAATACGAGGTTTGTCCTGGAGGAGTCTGATACCTTGATGTTCCACGGTGGCGTCACCGGGGAACGGGCCAGAAGTGTCGTAGTTCTCATAAAGGACGGAATGCAGAACCAGCAGAGCCAAACCGCCCCTATGTCCTAAGCGTGGGCAATCTGCCCTGATTGGGTTGTAGTTCTGGAAGATAGGCGAAGAAACTTCGCTGGTAAGCTTGGACAAAATTGTCAGATCGTCAAGTCTAGTACGGAATTTCATTGCACACGTGGAGGAGGAAAAGTTTTGTTGCGTGAAATAGAAGTAGAAAATATAACTCCCTCTGTTCTAAAATAGATTTTCCACAGCCAGCAAATTTAATTTCTATTGCCTCATCTTGGTACTTCGACATGAGGCATATATAACTTGTGTCTGTGTAACAACTGATGCAGAACAAAGGGAGCACTTTGTAAATCTATTGCACTTTCATCTGCTGCTTTTTTTATTCCCTATAAATGTATTCAGCGACTGAGTGTTTTGTACATTCTTGAAGCTTGCAAACGAAACTTCGACAGGTACTATCTAAAATTTCTACTTTCTTGCTGGCTACCAGCTTTGTGACCTAGACAACTATTCTTTCATACTTTTGGCATTGTAGATGGAATCACAACTATTTACAGTATAGTTTTACGCAAAACGCAGACATTACATAGCGAAGTAGTGAATAGATAGCAGAGAAAATGGGACTGCAAGAAGCTTTGAATTGCTTGAATGGTATGAAGAAGACTGCCCTAAACTCATCCTGCTCTTCATGATGAGCTGATAAAAAAGATTCAGAAAATTTTGTCGCCGAGTCTGGTAGAGCATTGATTGGTGAAATGCCACTCTCGGCAGTTTTTTCTTCTCGTTTGCTGTGGGCTTAATGCGTCCTTGAGAGGTCCGAACAAGTGAAAGTCTGACGGTGCCAGGTCGGGACGTTATGGTCGGTGAGACAGCACCGTCCAGCCGAACTTCATCATATATTCCGCGTACTTCAAACTCATGTATGGCCTGGCGTGGTCGTGTTGCAAAGGGAAAGTGTCCTTTTTCTCCGGCCTTACACGGGCAATTCCAACCTTCAGCTTGGTTAACGTTTCAACGCAGCGGTCAGAGTTTACACCCACATCCAATTCGACACGTATTTCATTCACCGTTGTATGAAGATCGGTGCAGATGAGTTGATAGAGGCGTACTTTGTTTTCCGAGCTGGTCGCTGTGCATGGGCGTCCGGAGCGCACTTTGCCACTTACTTCACTGTCGCCACTCTGATATCGACGAATCAGTCTCCTAATTGTGCTGATGTCAACTGCATCAGCAACGTAAATGTTCACCAGAGGCCGATAATGTTGACTGCTTCAATTTTTTTTTCTCTAAAGTTCAATTCACTGAACGCATCTCTGCTTCTGACGCATATCCATGACAAGGGGTTACTTTCTCAGACTGTTAAATTGTCTATAGCTGCAGCTCAGTGATGTAACTTTCAGGTCATTAGTGCATAAGATCAGTGATCATGACAATGCAATTTGCAATCCCCTAAGATAAATTCGGGCAGAATAAAAAATAGAAGGTATTACTATTGGGACGACCCTTGTATTACACAACCGTTTTTAAGATCTTTATATATATATTTTTTTCAATATACTGTTGTACTTTTTTTAAAGCTCGCTGGCGAAATAATAATAATAATGAAAAAAAAAAAAACTGTATACTGTTCAAGTCGACAGAAATATCCGATTTACGGATTAAGACAAGTTCATGGAAGTCTCACGTTTAACGGATTAAAAGTCAGCGGCTGAAACTCGAATCGACAAATCGGAGCCAAGGCATCTGTCTGAAGATTCGGACAGTGAAACCTCAATGGCTTAATTTCACTGCCCATCGAACGCGCCCTGGCAATTGCTCCATATGTTGCTTTTTAATTTTATTGATATTTACCTCCGGCAAGGAGGTTATGTTTTCGTCGTGTTTGTCTGGCTGTTTGTCTCTTTGTCTGTCTGTCACCAAGATAACTCAAAAAGTTATGAACCAATTTGGAGAAAATTTACAGGGATTGTTAGGTATGTTATGAGGAACAGATGATTAACTTTTGCTGAAGATGTGTTCGTCCATTTGTTTGTTTGTCTACCCCTTTTTTCTCAAGGCCATAACTCGAAAAGTTATGGATGAATTTTGATGAAATTACCATGAGTTGTTAGGTATATAAAAAAGAGTAAATGACCAAATTTTGGCAATGATCCGTTTGTCCGTTCGTTCGTTAGTCACTGTTCTTAATTTTATGCTTGTTAGCACAATAACTCAAAAAGTAATAAATGGATCTTAATGAAATTATATGTATTGTTAGTATTGTTGAAAGACATTAATGATCAAATTTTGATTCAGATCGGTTTGATCGTTTGTATGTTTGACTCATGTTTGTTATAACGTTTGTTAATAGTATAACTCAAAAAGTTATGGACGGATCTTCAAGAAAATTGAACAAGCTGTTATTACTATAAAAAGGTACAAATGATTAGATTTTGGAGTTTATACAGAGAAAATTATGGTTTCAAAGCCAATTTATTTTTTGCTACCATTGCCTCACTTGGCGGAGGTATGCGCTCTCAGAGTGCTCTTTTATGTATTATTATGGCGAGCGGTAAATTTCAATACTTATTTGACAGAATTGTAAGAGTTTAATTGTTGCTGAAACAAACATTAGAGATGAAAAATATTACATTTAGGCATTAGGAGCAATATGCATTTTAAGCAATTTCTAAATAGCTACTATAATGATGCAAGATGAAAAATTAGCTGTGTGAAGCAAATATTCGATTTATCTAACTCGAAAGCAATTCACCTGCCATTAGTTTTGTACTGGTGTCACACTGTATAGTATTTGTGTCGCTGTCATTTCTCTCAATATTTTAGCAGTTAGGTAATTACAAGCAATAAAGTCAGAGACACGCTACTGTCTCACTGTGCATGTTATTGATGCTTTGAACCATAAAATAAAATGCGATCGCTACACTCGCCCACTCTGTCTAGATTAAAGTGCCCTTTGAAAATAACGTCATTCACAACAGCTACACGCGCCTGAGAAAAATTTTGCAGACGTTTTTCCTTTGCCGATGAGAATTAAGCACCTGACATAACACTCCACTGGAATCATGTATGACTGTTGAGGATGCCAAAATGTAGTACATGCAAGACGTCAGAATCCACTGTGCATCGATCGGGTTTTAGGATAAAGTCATGGTTGTGTATGCATCTGTATCCTGAATGTGTATGCTTATATGTAGCCGTTTCTTAGCGCATTCTCTCATCAGTAGCGGTTGGTTCCAAATCATGTTCACATAAGCAGAGGACGTCTTGATAATTCATCGATAACGACCACATGAGTCATGGCCCCATTTCAGGGTAGATACTACGGCTCACACCAAGATTGAGCTTGTCTCTGAATGAGAAAATGTAGGTGTTATCTCTCAGAAGTAATGCGAAAACTCATCTCTACCTGTTTTTTACGGCTCTCGATCGTGGTATGCTTCTTACCGCCTTTCTATAGCGGTCATCAACGGTATGTTACCTCTAATTATGCAAATTCAATTTTTTTTACTTACCTTTCATGATAAGTGTCAAACATTTAAAATGTTAATAGTAAGTTAGTGCACAGGTATGCTGTAACTATGAAAACAATTAGAGAAAAATAAAACGGAACAATTTCCCACGTATTGGCAACATTTGCTTATCGCACGGGGCTGTGGTCTTACGCCAGATTATGCAACATCGCTCTCTAGTCAACATGGGCAAGAAAAGCGGTCTAACCAGTGAAGAAAAGATCAAAGTGATCTCGTTATTGGCTTCTGGTAAGACAACACTCGAATTTTCCAAGGAATTACAGCGCGATCAGCGAACAATTAAGGCTTGTGGAATTGAAGGTAAGGTCAACCGGAAAACTCCGGAAAGAGCCTCTACAAGGAAATTGACTGCTCGGGATATACAACATTTGAAGGTTTCTATGGCTAGAAAATCACTTTCTACAAGTAAGGCGATATTTAAAGACGCTGGAGCCCAATACTAAACAGAAAGATAAAATGTGAGGTACTGTAGAAGCTGCGGAAAGTGAAAAATGTAATTAAACGACCACTTCTAACAAAAACTCATAATGGAAATAGGGTCAAATGAGCTGAAGAGAACGTGAAAAATGATTTCTCCAATGTCATATTAATTGACGAATGCAGAGCCACTCTTGATGGTCCAGATGGATGGGCGTCTGGATGGGTCCTCCATGACCGACCACAATAGACACGGCTTAAGCGTCAACGGGTGGTAAAGGTGTAATGTCTTGGGCCGGGATAGTAGGTGACACCCTTATTGGTTCATTTGAAGTGGCACAAGGAGTTAAATTGAATGCAGAAAGGTACTGCCAGTTTCTTGAAGCCAACTTGATTCCATGGCTTGATGAGCAGACTGTCACACGCAGAACCAAATTGGTATTTCAGCACGATAACGCCCCCCCCCCCCNAGCACGATAACGCCCCCCCCCCCACACCGAGCACGGTACACTGCTAACTGGCTTGCGGATAGAGGATTTAAATCAAAAGGGATTATGAACTGGTCAGCGAATAGCCCCGATTTAAATCCCAATGAGAACCTCTGGGCAATGATCAAAAGAAATGTCTATGAAGGTGGTCGGCAGTTTTCGAGCAAAGTATGCCTGTGGAATGCAGTAAAAACAGCTGCCGATTCCATTCCACCATCTGAAATATCAAACCTGACAAATGAAAAATGGAGGTTTCCATGTTCAAAATTAATTTGTTATGTTTACCACTACTGAACACATATTTCAGTATTTATTGAATTGTTTTGGTTATAATGTCTTAGTTTTGAACGTTTAATAAAAATATTCCTGATCACTTGTATTTATTTCCTCTTTATGGCGTTTTTATTAACTTGTTGCATAATCTGAGATAACAGTAAAAGACTCGTTAATAAGTAAATTGTATGATAAACTTACCGAATGGCAAAATATTTATTTTGCAAATGCTGTTTATAGTTGCAACATATCCACACATTTAGTTAATATTGATGTTTCAAAGTTAGACACTTATCTTGCAAAATAAAGTAAAAAAAATCGAATTCGCATAATCAAAGGTAACATACTGTGTACCATATCATCATGTCAACTCCTTTTTTAGTTGCTGAATATTTATGAAGCTTCATGTAAACCTTTGTTTATAAGCATGTCTTTGAAATGCTGATCATTAAAAAAATTTTTTAATAAAACCGTCCGCCAGCCCGGCAAGATCAGGCTTCCTCGTAACCCTCCGTTACCAGGTTAAAAATCTATTTGGTGTCACTCCTGCTCGTTGTAACATAGACTTCCAGCTATTTAGCTGGTTCTGGTAATAATAGACTACATGCTATTTAACTGGTAGAAGCAATAGATTAGATTTACGTTCGATCAGCGGTAGAAGCTGCCCAACAGGCCCATTCTCAGAGAGACGCTGGGAGTGACACCCCGGCCCTCTATGAGCTATTGTCATTACATCAGTATGGTACAGATGACTGAGGAAAAGAGAAAAAGGGGGGGGGGGAAGGACCTCAGCCAAAGAGAAACTCATGCACGCATGCATCCAAGTACGAATTATAGCCGCTGATCTGCCGAGCTTAGAGAGGTCTAGCTAGTTGGTGCGGAAGAGAGATGATTCTGGACTAAGGTGGCGTCTGAAGCTTTGGCCGTTAAGAGTTTGTGACTCCTGGAGGAGGTCTTCTTAGCTACGAAGGATGTCTCACTCAATATTTGGGAAGACAATTTTTAAACACGTTGACTATCTCCGCGCCGGCAACGTCCAAATGTCCACCATGAAATGCTTAGAGAACTGCTGACATAAGGTTCTTCTTCGAGCTCTATGCTGGATTTCTTGAGTGTTGTTTTGCAGGCGATCATTGCGTCTCTTTCAAAAAGTCCCGTTGTAGGTACGTCGTTGAAGCCATTCAAATGCTTGAATGTTTCTATTAGTTTCCCCTGAGTCGTCTTTGCTCGAGAGAAATCAGGCCCATTTCTTGTAGACGACATTCGTAGGGTTTGTTTTGCAACTGATGTATCAATTTCGCTGCTCCGCGCTAGATTCCCTCCATGTTATCGATATCTTTGCACAGATGTGGCGACTACAATTTAACAGCAAATTCTAAGTGTGGGAACATTAACACCTTGTACAAGGGAATGATGATGACCTTGGAATGGTATTCTCAATGCTTGGTGATGAATCCAAGTACTCTCTGTTTGCCATTTTCCCACTATTGTCAATTTACTGGTTGTGTTGTAGTTTGCTTGTAATAGTTATTCCCAAATCACGTTCTTGAGTGACAGCTGCCAATTCAGTCCCGTTCATTTTTAATTGGGTTGAGGGGCTCTCCGGCCCCACGTGCATTACTGACAGAAAGTTACGAGATATGCAATTGTGAGGAAAGCATCGGAGCTGCGGTAGCGAGATAAGGGCTTATGGAACCGAAAGAAGGGAAAAGGAAAGGCCCGTGGAAGATTGTCAGTAGAAGAACTAAGGGGAAAATGAAAAAAAAAAACGACTCCAGCGCAAGGAAAGAAGGGTGCTAAAGATTCAGTTGAAGCTTTGTACGTGTAGAATCACTAAGGAAAGGACGGAAATGTAAAAAAAATGTGTCTCATCCCGGTGTACACTCACGCAATACCGCAGTTCCTAAAAATAACAATGGACGTGATAGCCATCTTACGCCCTGAAAGCCGCACACGTCAGCAACAGTTCAGCGAAGCGCCACCAGAAGAAACCGTAGAAACTCGAGAGAAACAAAACTGATAAAATGTTAAGCTACACTCAATCTGCAATGAAACAGCAATAATAGTGGTTGAGTGGACTTAATTTCAACAATCTGCAGCACAGCCCGATCGGTCCCCCTTTCTTACAAACAACAACAGTTCAAAGTTTTGAAGGATGTTAATGAAATAACAATTTGTAGAAACAAGAAAGAAACGCCAGTCATATAAGAATACATGACTGTAAGTATGAAAAAACGGGTACAACCTATCGTGTTCGCCCCTTTTACCGAATTACAGCAAGAAATATCACTGGAAGGACAGTGATAGTCTCTTGAGGAAAAAGCACTATCCGCGCTGCAATAAATATATACGTAATACCATAGCATAACTGGAGTGAAGTTCGCTCGCTCCTAATCTTCATTCAGCGAGTGTTGCCGTAGCCAGGGCAGAAAAAAAGGGACGGTTGTCTGAGCGGTTTAAATAAAGTTTCAAGCTGCCTTTGGTATTCCCAGCTACAGTCCCCACCGCCAGCACCGCGTCACCGCCGGGGCTCACTTAATATGCAAGACGTTCCCACGTCATATCATAGTCTTAAGTCTAACCCATTAAATCCGCATGGCGTCCCGTCTTCTCTTGCTTCTGCAAAAACAACGAGGACTGTAAGCGAGATCCTACCTAAGTGGTCTCAACCAATTCACATGCTTCTTCTAAGATAGGCTTAAGAATATCCGATGTTAGACATTCCCACAGCCAGCAGTTTGTGAAAATATTAGGAAACACATTTACCCATATCGGACCCAATCAGGAGGGACCCTGGGGATCCGCAGATCCTCCCCCCCCCCTTGGGCCTCGCGATGGGTCGATTTTAGACTATGACCAGTTATAACGAAAAAAGACGAATACTGTAACTTAATTGGGGTGGCCCATTGTTTTTTAATCGTTTACATGGCTTATAAATTATGGAAGATCGCAATCTATATGCACCATATATCAGCATAAGACCCGTCTATATTAAATGCGTTGTTTCCATGTTTGCCAAAGCTGTGCATCCATGACTTTCATCACCATGGGTGTTCAGGGGGCCCCACCGCGTGACTCAGGAGGACCCTTCAAGATGTAAGGGCCCCCCCCCCCCCCGGGTAACTCACAGGGCTCCCTCAAGATGCTAGTGGGCCCATCGGGTGACT
The DNA here is from genome assembly GCA_001587735.2 of Parhyale hawaiensis. Lineage (NCBI taxonomy): Eukaryota > Metazoa > Arthropoda > Malacostraca > Amphipoda > Hyalidae > Parhyale > Parhyale hawaiensis. The sequence goes on along the minus strand of LQNS02001578.1, from coordinate 1,152,923 downwards.
CAGGGGGCCTTCAAGATGTAAGGAGTTCCCATCGGATGAGTCAGGGAGCCTTCAAGATGTAAGAGGTCCCCATCGGGTGAATTAGGGGCCCTCATGCAAGGGGCCCCATCGGGTGACTAAGGGGTCTCCTCAAAATGTAAGCGGGCCTCACCGGGCGACTTAGGTGGCCCTTACGATGCCTAGTAATCTTATACAGTACTTTTTGATTGGCGTCTTCACATCGTCCTGTAGTCCTGCGCCCTGATCGCAGTTGCAGGCGGAGACGCTGGCTTCGTCAATCGGATTAACTCCATTCTCGGCCATCACCTTATGTACGTAATTGGTACGTGGCGCAGTCGTGGATGAAAACTGGTTGACACCATTGTGCGGTGTGGGGTATTGGGGGGAGAATTTTTGTTAACTTCTCTTCCTGCTTCCTGCTAGTTCATTGATTTGCGTCCTTAGATCTGCGTTATCTTTACTGAGAGATTGAGTTAGAACTAATTTGTTTAAGATAAAGTTTCATTTTTGCGTTTTAAGGCAACTGTTAGCTTTGTCTATTATTTTAGCTTAAAGCCACGCCTCTGTCGTGTGTATCACAACTTTTAACAATAAAAAATTGTTCTAAAGTTTTCCTTGGCTAGTTTCTGGGTGGCGGACTTGGAAAAACTTTCGACATCAGTTAGGACTTAGTAATGAATCAGAATGAGACTTTGAGCGCACCAAAAGACAGTCACCACGATTTTTCTAGTTCACTTTGGCATCTTGAAACTTTTCGGTTGTGGTGGACAAAACTTTACTGCACTCTCCATACTTACCGGATTTAGCGCCGTCATACCAATATCTCTTTTGCCCATGAAACAGGGTTTGACAGGCAAACACTATTCTTGTGACAAGGAAGAGAAAACGGCAGTGATGAAACAGTTCCAAGAACAGTCAGCAGAATTAGATCGGGAAGAGATACTGCCCATGCTCTCATTCGTTGGTGAAACATTGCTCTTGAGAGAAACGGTAACTATGTTGTGAAGTAAGGTTGTGATCCAAGGCACCTGCTTAATTTTTATCAATGATACATGTTCCGTGTTGCAATCGCACCTATCAGAAGGAAAATGGCAATACGTTTGTACTCGCCCACGTAAAATGGAGTATGCAGTAACAGATATACTGTTGCCGGCAGTAGACCAACAAATGACTTTGTGATAGTAAGAAGTTATTTACTTTAGTACTGGCGGGCCAGCCCTATGACAGCCCCGGGCTTAACGTGAGCAATAGAGTTGTTTTATAATTACCTCCGCCAAGGAGGTTATGTTTTCGTCATGTTTGTCTGTCTGTGTGTTTGTCTGTCTGTCTGTCACCAAGATAACTCAAAAAGTTATGAACAGATTTGGATGAAATTTACAGGGATTGTTAGGTATGTTAGGAGGAACAGATGATTAACTTTTGATGAAGATATGTCCATCCGTTTGTTTGTTTGTTTGTTTGTTTGTCTGCGTCATTTTTCTCGATGCCATAACTCAAAAAGTTATGGATGGATTTTGATGAAATTAACATGATTTGTTAGGTATTTAACAAAAAGTAGATGACCAAATTTTGGTAATGGTCCGTTTGTTCGTTCGTTCGTTTGTCACTGTTTTTAATTTTATGCTTGTTAGCACAATAACTCGGAAAACATTGATTGGATCTTCATGAAATTTATAGGAGTTGTTAGTAATGGTAAAAGACATAAATGATCAAATTTTCGTGCAGATCGGTTAGTTGGTTTGTATGTTTGACTCATTTTTGTCATAACGTTTGTTAACAGTATAACTCAAAAAGTTCTGAACGGATCTTCAAAAAAAGTGAACAATCTATTATTATTATAAAAAGGCACAAATGATTAGATTTTGGAGCTTATGAAAAGAAAATTATGGTTTCAGAGTCAATTTGAATTTTTGCTACCGTTGGCTCACTTGGCGGAGTTATGCGCTCTCAGAGTGCTCTAGTTTTATCATTGTTACCACTTTACAATTAAAATTCGCGTAAGAAATCTGAGAGCATCAATAAATATGAAATAAGAACACTGCTATCAACAATGCTGGGAACAACATACTTTAAGATTGTTGGGTGTGTGCAGCAGAAGTCACAATATATAAATCTTGTACACGGTAGAATAAACCTGAATAACTCAAGTCACGGTCAATATCCAAACCTAATGCAGTGCTGTACAGATCAAACGCTGGTGCCAAAAAATACATATTCATTGACTGTATTCGGAATAACGAAGAGCGTATCGCAATAAATTTCTTGCATATATCATAATTTAGTTCTCATAAAGCCATGGACATGATCACAGTGTTATTGGAATTCCACTTGATGCTTTGTGTCTTCCAATCAGTTACTCGTTATTTATACCGGTGCTGACGTGGCAACCAACTATTGGGTCCGTTATATGCTAGACACTGGCGTCTGACGGTTCGTTCTGGGGGGCAGTGCTGCTATATAGTGTCCGTAGTGACATTGCTGACGCACTGCAGCAACTTCTGTCCTTCACTAAAGAGACATAACTGTACTCTTTGACTTTTCGTAGGACCAAAACTTAAGCAAATGGAAAAATACAGCAGCTTAAACAAGCGCTCATTAAATTTTAAGATGTCGTTTATTAGCTGTATCCTTAGTAGAAGAAATAGCTGCACTTTTGCAGTCTTATTAGAAAATTTGTTCTGTCAGATACCTTTGATATGAAGTAGAATTGCTTTTTTTTTTAATATCAAAAATGCGCCCTGTAAATACCTAAAAGTGTCAATATGTGAGTTGATACGACTTATAGCAATGCTGTTTTGAGCCTTTACATCTCACACGCGTAAAGTGCTGCACGTCCAGCGTCTGTGTGCTGTGCTGACGTGGGTTGTCGCCGTTTTCTATGTTACGTCATATTTGTTCTCTTTAGCCCTGCAGCGACCGGTTAAAAAGGTTTCCCTCAGAATTACATTCCTGAAATCGCCCGCCCGGGTCTTTGTTCGCTGAAGTTTAATACAGAAAATATTCGTGGAGCATTTTGGGCTTTATAGCTGTTAAAAAAATATGTAAATAGACCATTCAATAGGTATTACTACTTTACAGGAGCATCTCGTAAATCTCACCCAATGTATCCGATTGGAGAGAAATAAACTGCAGAAATATCGAGTGTAAAAGCTATTTAAATACACAACATGAGTCGTTCCAAGCACATAGCCTTTGCCGGTATAATCTCTCTGAATTTTGTCGGTTTGCAAAGCTTGATTCTCGTGTGGAACTCCTGTTCTGTGAACCAAACAGCCTTAGAAGCAAATACGGAGCTGCAGACGCAGACTATTGCAGTCACTGGGATACTGGAATGTGTGCTGCACGCGTACCAGATGTACTGGACAGCTCTGGCCTGTGTGGCGGGCCAGCAGTGTCAGCTGTGGGAAAAAGATGCCCTCGCTGTAGGCAGAGCTCAACATGACCCAGAAGCACAGGACTGCTTCATGCCATCGCAGCCTATTGGTAGGTAATCTAGTTCTTGAATATCATGAGAATCTTTCCTTCTGTTGAACTTAAAAGCACAATTGGAAGTAGATAATGTATACCCATCTTTTCATGGTTACCAGTGAGAATCATCCTACATGGAAAATTGAGTACATTCTCAGAGCATGTGCCTTCACTGTGAATAACACTTACTTCCTCTTTCGGAAACTGACATTAGATTCTCAAGCTTCACATCGATAGTATTGTTTTCTCACGTTACCCCCTCAAATTATAGGACACAGTTTTCTTATAATTTTTTTGTTGGTAGATGTAGCTCCATTGTGCATACCATGTTTGTCAGTGCAGACGCCGATTCTGAATTCTTCGGCCCTATTTATGTCCGTATTCTATATTTGGAGGTCAAATTACTTCTGCATCAGTAAAAAAACACCGCTTGACAATATAAGTCTCAAATTAGATTGATTTACAGCCTTCCTTCTGACTGTGCCAGTGATTCAACAAGTTTTGGCATTTGTTGTAGAGCTTCAGTAACTTTTTTCCTCGTCTCCAATGCTGCAGGCAGTGGCGATGAGGCACGTAGATGCCTCTCAAATTTATTTCATAAATTCTGAATAGGGTCTGTATCTGGTCAGGAGAACGTTGGAACAATATCCATGTGTGTAAATAAAGCCTCATGTTCTGACACTTAACCATGCAAGTTTTGGCCCTACGAACGTGAGCATTATTACCTTGAAATTATCTGTTTCGATCAGGAGAAGTTAATGTCCATAGTTGGGTTAACTTGGTAACAAAATCTTGCAAATAGTTCATGTGACCTCCAGTTCGTGGCTGCAAAGTTACAGATCCAAGTCCATCCCACCAAAAACAACCTCAAAGCATTACACTGCCAACCGAGGCTGGGCGGTGGAGCATAAGTTCACAGGGTTCTCGCAATGCCCTGATTCTTCCAGAGCTCTGAAAGAGAGTGAACCTTGACTCATCCGACCTCATTACATTCTCCTTGTCATTGACAGTCCAGTTTTGATGTTCTTTTGCGAACATCATGCGTTTAATTTTGAGGTCTATCGCGGGCGCTAATGGCTTCTTGGCGGTGCGGCAATTATGTAAGTTCATATTTCCCAGCTCACGGTGCACATTATTATTATTATTCTCGTAGAAGCTGTGTTAGAACTAGGTTGAAATTCTGCAATGTCGATAACAGCCTATTTTTCTTAACCCATTTTTTACAAGAATGCCGATGTCTTTCAGAATGAATTTCATGTCTTTCATACTTGCTCGGAGGTAGACTAACTTACCATCTTGCTTCCAACGAGCTTTTATGACTTGAATCATTTTGATGAGTATATACCAGTCTCTTAAGAGATGTCTCTAGTATTTTTATCCAGTTGATGAAACTTAGTAATGCCTCCTTCATTAATGTTAAAATATCTGGTCCAGGCTGTTCATGTTTTAATATCCAAACAGAAGTTAGCGATGAACTTTATCAACAATTTCCAGGCATTGTGTACACACCGCTACATATTACCATCAAACAATAATGATTAAGAGGAAAACAATTTGGGTTTGAAAAATACGAATGGGGCCCCTTTTTTTTATCAGACTATGTATATTTGGCAGACTGATCTCTCATAAGGTAAGACAGGAGTTGTGCTTCCCTGTAATACTCAGAAGTAAGTAGCTTCTTTTTTACTTTCCTTCACATTATTTGCTTCTCTTACATTGCACAACTGCTTTACTCTAAAAAATACTGACGCACGAGGTATGTAAAGAATGTAATGAGGCTAATAGCTGTATCTTAAGTCTGGTTACATTGGTGGGTTACCGTTAGGACGATGTGCAGGCCATGATGCGATGCACAGTCAGGGCGATTTTGAAGTCCATGGAGCAAACCAGTGGGCCAAGGCGATTAGTTTTGGGAGCCCGATTTTGTCTACGGAGTTTTGAAAATGAGTGACAATTTCAAGCACAGGACCCCATGGTTATTTCTTTCGGACCCCAACACAGTGCGACTTACACTTTTAAGATCAGGGTCATATTCAAACCGTTCCGAAAAAATCCAGACTCGTTTCAACCCTCTTATTATTTTTTACGAGCGATTGGCTTTCCAGAACCATTTTCCCGCAGACATCCCTTATCCTGAATGCGTGAATAAATATCTCATGAATAATACATTCTTGTGACAAATTCAAAATTTTCTCGACCATCCTGACCAGGAAGCAAAGAGCGTAACGGGAGGACTCACGAAAAATTAGCAGCAAAAAGTGACGTCACATCGGCGAATCTATGGCTGAGCAGCCTAGGAATATTTTAACTAATTTCACCAGAAAAATC
>LQNS02001578.1:1124933-1138899 GCA_001587735.2 Parhyale hawaiensis | reverse complement strand
TAGAGTCATTGCATATATTTAGATCGAAACCAAGCCTCAATGACCAAACAAGCGCTTTCCCACTTGCAATTGTCAACACTTAGTTTCTTTGTTTTTATTTTTGTATTTTTATCTGTTTGATCCTTAAATTGTACTCACATATTTGATAACTGCACGATCCTATATTTTCCAGACATTTTATTGCTGAAGATGACCTAAATTTGTGGTCGAAACGTTCAATATGAGATTTTATTCGTTAGTACTCGTTTTTATATACCTTTTTCAGTGATGTTTCAATGTTTACGATTAGTAGAGAAGGACTGCAACTGTTAACGACGGCATAACTTAGTCGACATTTTACAAACACACGGTCCGACCGGGTGCGTGCCTGTTACGGGAAAACTACTTAAATAATCATTAAATATTACGACTTTTTTGCTAACAGTATCATATTGATCATTGCTATATGCAAGCTAACTGTGGTATTCATATTTCATATCTAAATTATTGTACACAATTGCTAGTCTTCGACTATGGGACGATCAAATCATCTCGTGTGACGTCATCACTTCAACTGAATCCAAGGTACGTCTGGCACGTACGACAGTGCGTCAACCTGTTCCGTCTCATCATCTTTGGTATCTACAGTTATGACTACTGGCCATACTCACAAAAAATGTAGTAACTCAGTATTAACGCTGTTGAGCAGCAAAAGTTTGTAATTTAGGTCGTGGAATTTTTCCTATTCGCTATGGGTATGATTAATTAAAATGATTTATACAACAGTAATTCTGGAAGCTTTCTCTTTTCAGTTTAAGTAACTATTGTTGGGTTAAATAAGTAAGTGAGTGAATGGCCAACTAGCTATTTTTCGTTTTACTCGTAGCTCAGAATTCAAGGCAATGATAACGAATGCCGATATTGATACTGGTAATACTATATGACCTTTTCAAATCTGTGGAATCATGCCACAAAGTACCTCTAGTGATAACTCACTGTAAGAGATTCTCAGAGGCATAGTATAGCATTGTTTAGTCATTTATTCATATTCTGATGCATCTGACAGTATGATGGAAGCAAATCACGTAAGTACGTGTGTGATGAGTGGAACAATTGAGTAAGTCATATTATTTCATTAGTTAACGAATCTGCTTCGACCTATTTGGTGATATGCCTGCATGCAACAATCGGACATTCATTTTCCATGCATATTTTATTAGTTAGAAATTCCCGGAAGTTCCTTGAAGCTAACAAGCACTAGGCTTCGATCTTTGCTTTCACCTATCTACTAGTATTAGTGTATAATAGTAAAGAGGACTGACTCTGTTTTATTACAGTTTTGTGCTTTAAATGAATGGGCCGTGTATTATGTTTCAGTGACAAATTTAGCTTTATTGTCAATCCATTCTTATTGTACGATTAAATTTTTGGATGAATAAAACCTTGTAACTGGAGGTAAATCACACGTTCATATAACAATAGCATGAGTCGAGGTTGTGAGAAATGGCGGTAAAGAGCTTTCACCGGCACCTCTTCAGTGTTCAGATATGATTATGATTCTATAATACGGAGGATGTATTACATCCACTATAGGTAGATAGCTGCGGCCTGACCTTGCTCTCAATAGCAAGAAAGATTCTATTTCGGTAAAGTCGTAGCTATTGCTAAACAGTAGAAAAAATGTTCTCCCATAAGTAATGGACGTTGCTCAGATCCTTGGAGGTGGAATACATCATCTAACAAAAGAAATACAGTATTCTAATATACAGAATGAGAATACCGGATGAAAAACGTTTGGATCACAAGTTACAATAATTCCTGCATATATTACATGCGTAGTCTGTCGTCTTGCATGTAGGCCCTATGTTTCATCTGTCTTCGCTTCAAATTTCTGCCTATCTTATCATGAGAGGGGCAAGAAATACATATGGATATTTATGTATTTTATTGGATGTCAGTGCCGTCGTCAAATGACGACAAAAAATAATTACTCTAGTAAAATTTTAAATTTTTCTGTCCGCAACGTGTCATTGCTGGGAAGCACATGCATCAACCCCTTAAGTACAGTATAGGTTAAAAAAACTAAAAAACTCGTATTGCATCGACAACCTTAAACAAATATTTTCAGAAGCTACACTATCTATATACTCTATAGACTGCAGCGAATCCTGTTCAGAATAAAATTTTGTGGCAATGAAAGTTTGAATTCTGATCGGCGTTCTCAATATTGTCGGCTGTAAAGAAGCTCAGTTGAAGAAAATGAGAGAACAAGCACGATGGTAATTAAGAGACGACAACGTTAGCCCAATAAATAGCCTAATGTGGCACAGCGGAAATACTTAAAATGCAGAACACCCGATGTATCAGCAGTTGCACGAAAGAATTTAATTTAAAGGAATGCCAATCTCAAGAGAAAAGGAGCACCGTAATGTTGAATGAACTTATGATGTGAAGCAGGATTTAGATGCTGAAAGTTGTAACGTGTGCCTTTTAAACTACTAGACACTAATCTTCCCTTCAGCAATGGAGATGATACTGTGCGCATACATTTAATTTTCTAAATAAATGTAGAAAAAGATACACGATGCGTATTTTTATACAGTGTGTTCATTTTTCCTATGACACTGCAGTCTGGTGAAAACAGGTGAATTATTGCACTACAATTACAGTAGACAGCCGTACTTTGGACACAGTTGAGAAACTAATGAAGTGTTAGAAGTGAATGCACTAAGTGTTTTTGCAATTTGAAATCAAACCGTAGGTAGTGTGCAAAGCACCTCTAAACTGCATCATGGACACTCATTGTTATGAATCTACGCCTGTGCTGTACGTCAAACTATACCCTATGAGTGCGGTGGCGGGTATTGAAGAGAACGATGACAAGTTTCTTCTTTAATTCGATCCTGTTATAAGTATTGTACATAACTTGTGATAGGTTGCGACTGACAGGCAGCTGAAGCATAGCTACTCTGTTCATTCATGTCATTTTAATGGGACGCAGTATCCACTGAATGTGGTAGCTCCAGAATAAACAAAGTTATGATTAATGTCTCCGCAATGCTCGCTGGTCGTGATTACTACAAGCTTGGGCACTGTATTAGTGCATCTTCATTACTGGTTCGGCCCGGATGAAACCGGCAAAGCTTCCGTCGGAACTATCGTAAAAGATCTTCTGCACGACTATCTGTTTTATTTGCTTGCTACCACCTAGCTCATTGATGAAGAACTTCCGATGCCGGGCGTCTGCTTGCCTCTGGGATTCCATGAACAACAGCAAAACATTTAACTATAGAAAACAAAAAAAATATTCTATAAAATTGGATGTTCACAGCGGACATATAAAACTGATCATCAGTTTCTTTTCACCTTTATGCATTATTTAATATTTTTGCTCTTAGCTCGTGTTGAGCAAAATTGACCGACAAGATCAACGAAGGAAGAGCGAGAGCGTGTTTGATTGACTCATCAGAGTCTATCTCAGCCAGTGGTGGAAATTCCAGTCAGGAATTATGGCTTCCTCACTTTGACACATGATGCAGGTGCAAGAAAAGGCAGGAATGGGTTGTGCCTGAAACTAAAATTATTATCGAGCCAAAGCCAGCACATTTCTGATACATCGGATACGTCAAGTCCAGGCACAAAGGCTTAACGTCGTCGGCCCAATAGAACTCTCCTTTTGGCAGCTTAACCTGTCTGGAATTTGAGAAAAGTGCTCTGGCTTCGACCTACTGGAGTCAGTGACGGGTGTTCAACCCTAATAGATTACTCTTGAAACTTCGGTAGACTCAAAGACTAACGAAAGATCAACGACTAAAACGGTGCTTTCAGCCTTCTCAACCATATAAGGAGGCACAGCGTCGTCTGAGACAGCGTTCCAGGGAGTCTCTGCTGAGCATTGACCATCCACATCGTTGGGTGGAGTGAGCTAAAGGGTTCAGTGTTCGGTGCTGAACCTTCGTTGCCGCCCCTTGTTGATCCAGGTGGGGGCATCATTGCTGATCCCTTGGCAAGGGCGGAGCTTTTGTCGGCTCACTTCGACGGGAAGCAGAGCAGAGATGTTATCGCATTGCCTCATGGATGCCACACTGAACCTCGCTTGACCTCTTGGCGTTCAGATCTGATGCAATCAAGGTGCTCCTTGAGGGCCTTGATTCGTATGGAGATGTGGATCCGGTGGGCATTTTCCTTTTTTTTATAAGCAGCTGGCTGATGTTCTTGCCCCCAAGCTTACAGTTATCTTCCGGTGCCTAATACGGGTAGGAAATTTTTCTCGTTGTTGGCGAACTGGGAATATTACTCCTATTCCCAAGGGCCCAGTGTCGCCCTATGTGGCCAACTATCGACCCATCACACTGACGCCCAAATGTTCGAGAAGTTGATCGCTGGTAAGCTTGGTTGTTTTGCTGAGGTTACGGGGTTGCTGCGTGCTGGTCAGTTTGCGTACAGAATTGGCTTGGGTTGTTGTGACGCTCTCTTGTCGGTGTCATACCATTTACAGTCTACACTGGATTGTAGGTCGGAGGCACGGCTTGTCCAGTTGGACTTTAGCGCTGCGTTTGACAGGGTTAACCACAGGGGTCTATTATAGAAGCTGGAGTCCTTTGGTGTGGGTGGTGGGTTTTGTCAATCATTCGCGATTTTGTTTCTGAGCCGACGCAGAGTGTGTCTGTTGATGGTGTTTTGAGCGCTCCAGTCGGGGTGGTGTCTAGCGTCCATCAGGGTAGTGTGCTTGACCCGCTGTTCTTCGTTCCCTATACTAGTGACATGTTCTCTTCGCTTGAGAACACATTGATCAACTATGCCGGCGATTCCACTTTCATGGCGGTGATACCTGTTCCTCGCCTGCGTGATGCTGTAGCTCAGTCCCTGAATAGGGATTTGTCACGCATTAGTGCATGGTGCTCGGCCTGGAGAATGAAGCAGAATGCTAGTAAGATTATCAGTCGGCCTCGGACACTTATACCGCGGCATCCCCAACTGGAGTTTAAGGCCCCTTCTTAAGGAGTCTAGCTCCTTAGAGATTCTTGGTGTTGTCTTTGATGAGAAGCTTACTTTTGAGCCGCATAGTAGGAGGTTGGTGTCACGCTGCCACTAAGATTGGACTCCTGCGTAAGGTGAATTCCGCGTTTGGTGATAGTCATTTTGCCCGTAGATGCTTTTTATGCGTGTTGCTGCCTGTGTTGGAGTATTGTTCACCGGTCTGGGCTTCAGCTGCTGACACTCACTTGCTTCTGTTAGGCAGACTTTTTAGTTCAGCCAGCAGGCTGTGCGCTGATAACGATCTAGTGAACTTGTCCCACAGGAGAAGAGTCGCAGAGCTATGTATGTTTAATAAAGTGTACAATAATGAGAGGCATTGGTTGTATTCTTCTCTCCCTGCCCTCAAAGTTTTTGGGAGAGAGACTCGTGCTGCGCGCGGAGCGCACTGTTTCACTTTGGAGGCTGTCAGATGTCGAACTAATCAGTTCTGTCGGTGCTCTCGTGCCCTGGTCGGCTAAGGTTTGGAATTTGTTGCCGGCATCGGCTTTTAGTCGTATTGGCCTGCAGGCGCTTAAGTCAGTTGTTAATGGTTTTTTCTTGGATTTCCTTAGCAGCGTTTTGGGCTTTCCAGTGTTGCAAGATGCTTCATTTGTGTTTTACTACCCAGGAAGCAATGAGCGTAACGGGAGGACTCAGGAAAAATTAGCACCGAAAAGTGACGTCGTCATCGACGAATCTATGGCTGAGTAGCCTAGGAGTATTTTAACTAATTTCACCAGAAGAATCGTCTTAAGTTGTAAAATTTTTCTCTAGCGTATTAATAAATGAAGATAATATATACTAATTTAGCAATTATCTATAGAAAATTGCAGTGCATGTTGGTGGAAACTTTCACAACACTAGCGCCGAATTTGTTTCCTTTCGGTTACTCAATTTAACTTCTTTTTCTTGATTGAAGCCGTATTTACACTTTATATTCACTTCACAGTACTCTTCACAGAATATATCTATTCCTTACCAACATATATAAGCACCATTATAGCCAATTCTGTACGCGAGAGAAACCACAGTAACAGTTAGCCTATTGCTTGAACTTTCTGCACTTGGCGACAACATTATTCGGTATTTTGCAGCTCAAGTAGCTGTCCAGTCTTGAGCGGGAGACTGAATGAAATAAATCGAAAAAATAAGATGATATGTTCAAGAAAACAACATACGGAGGCCTAAGGTCCTACACTCAAATACTTCGACTTGTCGATGTGATGTAAATTTGCTACGTGCGGTCACAACTATGTTTTATTTCGGTCCTATTGAGTCCTCCCGTTGCATTCTTTGCTTCGTGGTACTACCTGTCCGTGGGAGCTCAAGTGCAAAGTTTTAATAATAGTAATAGCCGAGTTATTTCAAACACCTGATTGGCGAAGCCAACGTAGCTGTATGAAGGTTAAGGAAGTTAAATCGAGAAGGCTTTATTATAGTGGCCAATTGAACAATCACTGATATATCATCAGAGCAAATTCATGAACAAGATTGAATAAAATTAGGTTTTGTACAAGAATTTTTTATTTACGAGCATTCCGTGAATGCACAAACATTTGGTCTATTGATAAATTTATATGTGAATCGATATATACGTAAACAACAGTCCTTATTTTCGTGGTTTCATCGACGAAATCTTAAATATATACATAATTATTATTTGGTTTTTCATGCATAAGCAACGTCACATCACGTTTTTTCCTAATCTGTAAGTAAACCTTTGCATTAAAATAAATGTTTGCGTACCGGCCACTTTGTTCGCTTTTGTAGCTTTGGTCTGGTTCGATAAGATCAGGAAGCAAAGAATGCAACGGGAGGATTCAATAGGACTAAAATGAAACTTAGCCGTGACCGCACGTAGCAAATTTACATCACATCGACGAGTCGAAGTATTTGAGTGTGGGACCTCAGGCTTTCGTAGGTTGTTTTCTTGAACATACCGCCGTACTTTTTCGATTTATTTCATTCAGTCTCCCGCTCAAGGCTGGCCAGTTACATCAGCTGCAAAAAATCGAAAAATGTTGTCGCCAAGTACAGAAAGTTCGGGCAATAGGCTAACTGTTACTGTGGTTTCTCTCGCGTACAGAATTGGCTATAATGGCGCTTATATATGTTGGTAAGGAATATATGTTCTGTGAAGAGCACTGTGAATTGAACATGAAGTGTAAATAAGGCTTCAGTTGAAAAAGAAGTTACATCAGGTCACCAAACGGGACCAAAGTTCAGCGCTAGTGCTGTGAAAGTTTCCACCAGCATGCACTGCAACTTCTATAAATAATTGCTTATTGCTAAATAAGTCTATATTCTCTTAGTTTATTTGCAAGTTCAAGAGATGAAATTCACTATTTAATACGATTTTTGTGGTGAAATTAGTTGAAATACTCACAGGCTGCTCAGCCATAGATTCGTCGATGATGACGTCACATTTTGATACAAATTTCTCTCGTTACACTCTTTGCTTCCTGGAAAAGATCGTCAGAGTCGCTCCACAGCAAGTTCGATTGGTCACAGAAATTTACCCCTCAAAGCTTGACTTATCTCAAACTTCAGACAGAGGCGTTGGCTTTCCGACACTGCTGAAAGCTCCTCGTTACAGAGCAAGATGGAGTTTCTGCAATTCTCATGCGTAACCGATTGAAGGTTGAAGTCTTAAGCTCATTTCAGCAGGTAAAAGTTGGCGTACTTGTGTGAAGTTTCGAATAAGTCAAGCCTCGAGGACTATTTTTGGAACCCAATCGAACATGCCGCTATGCCAATATCACTCGTCCGATACCTCAGACAAGAGCATTCGTTGGTTTTGCTGCTTTCAGCCGCCTTACTGATGTTGAAGCAACCTAAGTGCGCTTGGGACAGCTGAAAACATGGTTGGCATTAAAAATCCACAAAAAAAACCTACTTAAAGACCCAACCAGCAGTGTTTCTTTTAAGAAGCATTTTTTGAGCAAATAGAAGCTACATAGCAGTGAATAACTGTTTAAATTTACTCGACACTTCACTACTACATCACATATGGTATTATACTTCCTTGTACGCTTCAAAAATAGGTTCAGATGCCCTTTGTAGTATGTACAGTAGGGCCAAATTATCTTAAAAATTAAAAAAAAACTTTCAACTATACAACTCAACATAATCGAAGAAGTAAATTTGTTAGTTAAAACCTCAACTGTAAAAGCATATTATTGGTATACAGCCTGATTGAATCATTAGTAACCTAGATAATTATCACGGTAGCTTACATATATACAAGTTTACCATGCAAAGTCTCAAGAAATGCAATTGTTGTCTAAGTCCAAATTAGACTACACAGATTGATGTGTTAGTGTGTCTTGCGGTAGTGAACGGAATGCTTACATCTGTATTAAGTTTTTGCTAATAATTGAAGTCCTAATGTTAATTATCAAATGTTTTAGACTTGTGCATCTAAAGTTCTAAATCATCAAAAGAAATTCTTGAGAAAATGCCAGATTTCATGTGGACAGTCAAGTCTTGGGTAGCTTATACCCTAAACAACATAATAAGAACTTATTTGGCTCTTTCTTGCTCTTAAAGCTTTACTGCCCACAACCGTCAAGAGTTCTTTTGTACAACAATTTATTCATTAGCAAAGTACTTCTTGATTACACTTCTTTGGACAGTCGACTTGAACTACATACTACTCATGCTATTTATTATTATTATATTCCTGGATTTATCACCAGACCTCCGTCATATGACGTGATCCAAGCACCAAGACTCAGTTTTGAAAGTTCCATCACCACAAGAATGCTTTTCACCTGAGCATTCCGGCCGGAAATGGATAGGGCCCACCAGATGTAGCTACCCTTGAGGGCAGCTCTGCTGATGTCAACTTCACTTAAGGTTGTAGCTTGTGATATTTGGCTGCCTTGAGCTCGCTTCTCAAGTGTCTAAATGACGTAATTTATATGTTAGCAAAGTAGTTCATTATTATTTATTTTAACAGAAGACCAACTATTGCTTATGTTAACTTCATTTATTAGTTATTTTTATTTTTTTGGCCTCGCTGGTGAAGAGTCAAATGGCATAGTCAACGTTTCGCCTTATGATAGCATTGCCGAAAACATGACTTTAGGCTTGCCAGGCGATGCACTGCCCCAAAAAATACTTTTTTCCACCATAGAAAATACTGATTGCATAGATTCCATAGCTTTTTTTTTTAGCAAGTTGGGTTCATGTGAATTACATTTAAAACAAATGTTCAACAGTTTAAATTCGGTCATCGTCAGTGAGACTAAAGTGCCAAGAATGAGAAGCGTTTTGCCATTCACTCCCATGTGCAGCGGGCTTAAACTGCTTCAGTGTATCTTTTTTTTGGGGGGGGGGGGGAATCAGGTTTTGTGGCAGTTTAAGCTGTCCAAGAGTAAGATGACTTTAAGAAAGGCTGCCTAGGCAACTACAATGAAACAATTCTTGTGGCAGTTTTGGCTGCCTAATAGCTAATTAAATGACTGCATGCAATTACTTTTAGATATTATTAGGTACTCAAATCTCCACAAACTAAACTTATATTGGTATAGTGTTAAAGATGAACTACAAGTATTCCCTCTAATTTTTGTGGTTGATTAATTAGGCTTGAAAGTGCTCAAAGTGTCAACCATGATAGAGGGTAATACACAAGATAAGGTAGTAATAATTTCAAGAGTAGAGTGAACAAGAACGCCTTGTAGGAAGGATCCTTACCTAGTGGGGAGGTTGAAAGTTTTGAGTCAGCAGTTTTGGCCTTTTTCACATCTAGGTCAACCCACCTGACTGCCTACAAGAGATCACGGTGATGGTTCAATTCCTTCTAGCAATATTTGGGCAGAAAGATATACATACAAACACAGATACAAACAAATATAGCCACACTTAGGACAACAACAATATCACCTCTGTCACTTCATTCACTGGCAACAATATCTTTCTCATTTTGTTTGTGAATGATAAATACCTAGTCAAATTTGATTCCTTGACAAGCAAAACACTTGCCACTTCTTTGAGTTTCAAATATATGCATAAGAGCAGTGCCTACTTATTAAAAAAAATAATAATTTGTTACTGAAACAAGACTTGCTGTGGGGTCACAAGCAAAAAACAATAACCTTAGAGGCTGAAATGCAATAGCAATAGCTATCTAAGCTGCAGGATATTCTCTACCTTCTATGCTTGTCAAGGCAGTGAGGCAGCCTAAGAAGCAATGATATGATTTGCAGACTCATAACTATTGACATTTTGCTCATTTTGTCTCGCTATAGAATTTACTGAAGTTCTGACAAGCTACTACCCATTTATTATTCCTACAAAGTGCTCATATTGGCTACATCTATTAACTTTCTAGGTTTACACCTGACAGCTTTAACTAACACCCTGAAGCTATAGGTATGCCAAATGGTTTCCATTGTCTGTATTTTTCTGAAATTTTCAAAAGAGCTTTAGCTCCCTGCAGAGTGTTTGAACTTGCTAGTGATTTTCTGCACTTAGTTTGTGTTTTGCATCAGGCTAAACAAAGAAACACGAAGAAAACTGGTCAACGTGGATGGTGAACTATACACTAACATGTATTTGTCAGTCATTAACGGTCGCCCATTTAAGATAGCCAGCTAATATTTTATATCATAAGTTGTAACCATTATTTGATCATGAATGAGTTGTTGGAGGCATATGCTCTTTTGAAACAGTTAAATCGGTGCGGAACAATGAAAAAGCATTATTTTTATCATTGGAAACGTTTCCTCCATACAACCCCCCAGTTAACAATAAAAGCCCCCAAAAATAATAAAAACAAATAAAAACCAAAAAACCCACTACCCACTGGGTTTAAAAAAATATATATTTTTTTTCAATCTTGGCTGAGAACCCTAAGTTCAGAATCTGCTTGAGATTCTGGTCGACTCATGGTTAACTGGTGCAAGGTGAACGCCTAAAATTCGATTCAACGAGACGAAGCCAAAGCACCTGCTTGAGGTGTCGGACGAATGGACTTGACTTTGATCAACTTTAGTGAACCACATAACGGAACCCTAAATTGGTTATCTTTTGCGAAGAACTCCATCAAAATTCTGCTCACAGTTAACCAGCGTATCTCTTCACAGCTGAGCCCGTCATCACCCTCATCACCAGCTGCATCTCCCCATTCACTGAGACGCCCGTTGGTTGCCTGCTTGTGCATCCCACCGCCATGACGTTCTCAGAGGCCCGCCAGCTGTGCTTCACGTACGCTACCGATCTCTACATGCCTGAGTCGCCTGAAGATTTTACTGCTTTCGCCGACTACATGTCGACTACGTACGGTGTGTGCTTGTTAAGATTTTGAAAATTAGTGTATTTGCATTACATTAGAGGCCCTCATATGGAAGTTTTACGTACGTTTTGCAGAAGATCTGGAACCGTCACTGCTATGCTTATAGGCTAGGTAAAATGTTATAGAAAAAAAAAAAAACCTTCCCTTCCCTACAAAGTGGTAGTGTAGCTCTGTGAGAATTTGGGTAGCCATACCAATGCGCTCTACGGGCCCAGCTTTACCCCTAAATTAGGGGTCAGCAACATCTGAGTGAGGGTCGGATGAGACGTTCAGGAGCAGGCCCCGGGCCAGCATGACACACATACTGAGCACTTTTCGTGAATACACCTCGTACACACTCATGCTTTGTAAAGGAAAAAGGGTGGCTGGCTGAATGTAGGGCCTTCGCGGACCTGAGGTTGCCGACCTCTGCTCTAATTACTTGATGGCAACGGGTGACTGTTCATGTCTTAATCAATTGCTCGGTCCTTCCTTCGAGACGGTGTTCCCACACTGTCCAGAGTTCAGGTGAGATTTGAAGGGGAGCCGGTAAATTCATCGCAATCAATTCATAGCTGGGTAAATTGAACGCTTTGCGAGTTCATAGCTAAGCAGATTCATCGCCTGGTATTTGCATCATCTGCTAAGCGTATTCACTAGTAAATTGATTACCTTGGTGATTTTTCGGATGAAGTCCAGGCTGCGTTGTGCACGCTATCTATTTTGTGCAAAATTGATGCTGCAATTCACGACGAGCGGGATGGTTAATAGCGAGTTGTCCCCACATTTCACGTTGACGCTTACTGCTGGTTTATCTGCCACGTTCAGGAGATATGCGTCCAGTAATTTTTTAAATTTCGCCATCTGTGTACCGGTGACATTTTGAATGTGGTGCGGCATTTTGTTCAATAACCTCGCCCCGAACCGCGAAACTGTTAGAATACTTCGGAGTTTGTACTTCACAAGTGCCACCAATACGGTCTGAGTGACTGGCTCGGATTCACCCATTAACGTTGACAGTAATTCCTTCTAAAATTTCCAAACATGATATGATCGAAAGCGCTCGAATCTCCTTTGAATTGAGTACATTTGAAGCTCAGCAAGTCTTCCGTGATTGTTTGGTTCTTGCATGCCCCAAATTTTAGCAATGAACGATCGCTGATAGCCTCGTGACGCTCTCGGTCTTTCCATTTGCTCGACATCCGAAGAGGTGAACAATATTCAATCCTCGGCAGTACCAGTTGTTTCCATAATGTGAGCATTGTGTCGGCCTCTCGTTAAGAGAAAGTACGAAGCAGCCATCCGCTCCATTTCTAGACTATGGTATCAGCTCGAGTTTCATGATCATCAGAAGTGGCATCTCGTATTCTCACCACTAGGTCCCCTAATTAAGGGGAGCAACCCAGATTAAAATATTTGTGGACCGATTGTTCTGAAATTTGGACAGTATATGTAATTTTGAATAGGAAGCACAATTTGCTTGTTCAACTTTTTTGATTTAGGCCTTTGTTTTCTAGAGAATGAGAACTCTATATATATATATATATATATTGTGAGATTTCAAAAGAATAGAAGTCAAAAAGTTTTCATTCTATCAAAAAATGACAGTTTTTGGAATTCCTGAAGCATTCTTAACAAAACTATGAAGCCTAATTTTCAATTTCGTTTTCTTTTAATATACGATTTTCGATCACTAACTGAAATATAGGGAAAAAAGCAAACTATTCGGTTTCGGGATGTGATAAAAATAATTAGAAAATGCGGCTTCATAGTTTTGTTAGGAATGTTTCGAGGATTCCAAAACTGTCATTGGTCTGTTTACTAGACTAAAAGCTCAATGTCTTCTATTCTTTTTTAGGTGGAAAAATCACATTTTAAAGGAGAGGCAAAAAATGTGAAATTTTGCAGTGAAATGTTATTTAACGTTTTTTTTTCTCTATATGAATGAAATTTAAGTGCTTATTCATGTTGTTTTAGCACCTAAAAATAATATGCATACATCATTCCATGATTTTTGACCTCCCATACGGCCCTCCGTTAGGACCCCTCTTTGGGGGTCCTATATGTAGCCTATAGGTGTATAAATATATATATGTTTTTGAAATGGAATAAATATAGTATGGAAATGAATGAGAAGCAGTATCATAGCTACAACTTAATGTTTTAACCTGCCAAAATTTCACAAGATCTTAACGAATTATATTTGGTCAACTTTGAGCCTCCCACCTGATGAGCTGAGGTATACAGCGAAACGCGAGTCGTGGGTAACAAAATTTCAACTGCTTCTCATTGATTTCTACAATCTAATACTAAGAATGACCGTCGTGTGTTTATAAATATATAAATATATATATTTATATGTTTGGTGTCACGCTCTTAACGAAATAGATAGGCGGAAATTAGCCCAGGTCGGGGGCTCTGGTGCTCTTCTCAAGCTCCATTGAAAGTGATAGGCAGAAAATAGGTTGCAGAAGATGGCAAACGTATCTTAAGCAGGGACAGATGCAATTCCAACAATGAAGATATCGCAGGCTTAGTCTGATTTGTACGAGTATTAGCTTCTCCATATACATCAAATCTACGGCAAAGTATAGGGCGACCTTATGTCTGAATGCATTTCTTGCATTGCCGAAGTTGAAATCGTAGCACTGAAGATGTCTGAAGCTTCCGTTGGCACTCTCATGCTTCTTG
>LQNS02001578.1:1101886-1124666 GCA_001587735.2 Parhyale hawaiensis | reverse complement strand
TAGGTCAAAAAATTTGAGCACCTCAAATGAAACAGATATTTGAGGTGGGAAGACGGTATCAACGGTATCTTTGCTACGGAGCGATCACATTGTATATAAGCTGCTATTTTGTTTAAGTTTGTTGCTGTATTTTACTCAAGATGTTACTTCTGCCTGTCTATATAGAAGACCTAAGGATGCCAGCACGATAAAGAATCATTGAAGAAAAGAAGAAAATTTAGATGCAAATAAGAGAAGAGGAGATTCCGCACCGTCCTAGAGGCATTAGGCAAACGTATAGGTTATTGCGTGAATTCTTCACGCACGGGTCCACTAGTATCTAATACTGAGCATGACCGTAGTGTTTATAAATATATAGATTTATATATTTATTTATTTATATGTTCGGTGTCACGCTCTTAACGAAATAGATAGGCAAATATTAGCTCTGGCCTTCCTGGTTTCATCAGTTTAATCATCGGCTAAAAGACTGTGCTGATCCTGCCAAGCTTCATAGGAAACTGATAGGCAGAAAATATTCCAAGTTGCTGATAATGGCACTCGAACAGGATATCTGATTCCCGTCTTTCTTTGACAAATTTGAAATCCACTCGATGCAGATGCATACAGCTTCTCTGAACAATCTCTTCCATCGTGATGTGTACTCTCTTCTGAGGTCTTCTCCATCCAAACTTCAGCCGCCTTTAGTTTACACTGATCGTCTTATCTTGACAGCGTAATTATTGAGGCAAATGGCAAGATATTCTTCAGCGGTCAGCACGAGCGTAAAAACCACGATTATTTCTTGGCAGCGAATGGTTATCTCCATTTCAGGTCAGAGTTATATGCCACCCTCGAATATGTTGGATACAGACCTTCATAATCATTAGAATCAATAACGACTGTGGGCAAAGAATATTGCAAATCGTTAGTAACAATGAACGCAGTTCTTGCTCTTCCAGCCTCTCTTGCCATTCCCGTGGAGCCTGATATTCATTACTTTACTCTACAGCGAAATTATATTTTGTTTTGGTTTACGATGTACACATTTTGTGGCAAATCAGCGGAGCGTAGAAAAAACAATTTTTTTTCCGGTATAGTAGACGTAGTAATTATTTATTCCAACTTCTTAGACGCGAAAATTTTGTTATGCTGAAGCTGTCTCACTGTGTATTTTGGATACGCAGCGGAAATAAAATTCAGTGATGTTTCAGCGCTTACTAATAAAGTTTTCTTCTTTTTTTTTTGCATCTCTCTCTTACGCTAATTTGAGTTGGCCGTCGTAGCGTTTCCCTCTATATATGTATGTTAGTAAGGAAAGTACATTCAATGAAGAACTGTGATCACAAATTTCTTGTGATGTAGAAGAAGCAAGTCAAAGACGAGAAGATTCCGCACCGGCCTATATTAAGCAAATTTATACATCTATCGTTGCGTGAATTTCTTCACGCACGGGTCCACTAGTATACATATATTTCCATGATATCAAAAACCAAGGCCTGAATCACAAAAGTTGTTTAAGTAAATGTTTTCCTTTTTCAAAAGTACATATAATGTGGAAATTTCAGAACAATCGGTTCACAATTGATACATTTAACCCCCTGCCCCCCTCCTGTGAACCGCTCTTGGGGGGGGGGGGCATTTCCAGTGCCCCTAGTCCCATAAAATTATAGGACACACTTTCCGACACGAGGATTTTTTTCAGCAATAAAAAATTGATAATATTGCCCAAAATCGCTGGGTTTCGTTGGGTTGATCTCCTGAAAATTTGCTTTCTTTTGATTACGTTCCTATCTCTCGTCGTGTAGGCCATAGAGTCAGCAAGGGAAAAATTTTTCCCTGTATCGTAACAGTTCAAATCTTGTTTCGTTAATGGTCACGCTGTTAACCGATGTCCAGAGAAAACTGTTGGTTAGATCTAGTTTCCCATTCCGTACGTCTGCGATTGACGGTACTGCTGCTAATATCCGTAAGCAAGTTCAACGCTAAAAGTCGTACATTCTCGCTTCTGGCTGTTCTTGAAAATAAACAGCATTAAAACTATTGATCTAACTCCATTTGCATAACTAAATATCGAAGAAAATGGTACATTAAATGGTAAAACAAGGCGCGAATTAAAATATATATATATATATATATATGTAAGCACAAGTCTATAATTGCCTTCGTCAAGACAGCTATGTTTTTGTTGGAGTTTGTCAGTGTCTTTTTATTTATTTGTTTATCATCAAATAACTCTAAAAGTTGTGAACAGCTCTTCATAAAATTGACAAAAATCTTAGGCACATTAAGAGCAGATGATGAGCTTTCAGTGAAGATCCGCTTAACCGTTTTTTTGTCAACCATATTTTTTCTTGGCAACGTTACGCAAAACGTTATAGACAGATTTTCATGAAACTTGCAAGAAATGATTGGATGGTACGAGAAGCAAATACAAAATTTGTGATGATCTGTTCGCTGCGTCTCTGTCTCTGCTCTTCTTTTTCGCCAGTAGCGTAATGAACGGATCTTCCACAAACTTGCTGTTCATAAGCGAAACTAGAGACTAAGTTTTGCTGATGAACTGTTCGACCGTTGCATGTATGTCTCTCTGTTCGTCTCTTTTTTTTTTTTGTCAGAAACTAACTAAAAAAAAGCATTGGCGGATCTTCAAGATATTACAGGAACTTCTAGGAAGTTACAAGGAACAGTTTATCAAATTTTGGTGATGATTAAGAAATATATATATATATTGTAGTATCAGGACTGATTTGAATTTTTCGTTAACATTTCATTGATTGGCGGAGAGATGCGCTCTCATTGTGCTTCGCTAGTTTATTACTTGCATTTATGACTTTTATCGTTAAGCTGATTAATACATTATTTGCAGCTATGACTATGAGCGGCACGGAGCTTAGTTATTTTCCTCAAAAGTAAAAATCTGCTCAAGCTGTGATATGCTACATTCGTGAGCTTCAGACAAAAACCTCCTAAATTTCTGTAGTCATAAAATTCTTGAGTTCAATGTTGGCTTGACAGTAAAAAAAAAGGAAGAAGACGATACTTCTGAACTTGTTGCATTGACGATCGTATGGAATGAAAAAAAAAAAAATAGTAAATGAATAACAAATGTTCGGTAGCTATCGTATGGAATAAAAATATTTCAGAGGAATATCGACAGTTCGCACAGAGAGCTGAAAAAAGTGGGTTGCATCTAGCCCATGCCATTGCTTTGAGGGAGTTAAGCCGCTATAATTTTGCAGTCCCTTTTCCAGCAATTTTTTTCTATTTGTTCAAATGCATGCTGTCTACGTTTGGTTATTGAATATGATAGTTGGAGTCTACACCTGTAGGGAGCTGTGTTCTTCTCGACAAATTTATTCGCTGATGAATTTATCGGGCGATGAATTTACACATCAATGAACTCGCCTATTCGATGAAATTGTAAAGCATTGATTTACTTGCGATTAGTTTGCCGCGATGAATTCACCGTTGATGCAGTTACCCTCGACGCATTTACAATGAACTGGTTTGAATACGAAACAGCATTCATTAGGTCTGTCTTTTCTTTATCGGTTTGTCTATTCACCTTATTTCAAAGTCATTAAAGAGCGTAATAATGAGAAAAGACTGAACAGGTTTCCATCCACTATATAAAAAAAAACTGTTGTTGGTCGCTTGTCTGCTTGCTCCAATGTTAGTCCGTCTCTCCGTCACACTCTATGGGAATAAGATTGAAAGAAATTCAAGGGCGTAGCGATCCAATGAATGGGAATAAGGTAGTAAGAAATTTGAGGGCGTAGCGATCCGATGAATTGGAATAAGATAGGAAGAAATTTGAGGGCGTAGCGATCCGATGAATGGGAATAAGATAGGAAGAAATTTGAGGGCGTAGCGATCCAATGAATGGGAATAAGGTAGTAAGAAATTTGAGGGCGTAGCGATCCGATGAATTGGAATAAGATAGGAAGAAATTCAAGGGCGTAGCGATCCAATGAATGGGAATAAGGTAGCAAGAAATTTGAGGGCGTGGCGATCCGATGAATTGGAATAAGATAGGAAGAAATTCAAGGGCGTAGCAATCCGATAAATGGGAATAAGATAGGAAGAAATTCAAGGGCGTAGCGAACCGGTGAAAATTTCAAGGCTTGGTGGGGCCTTTCAACAACAGGGGTTTTTCTTAAGTACTAATTTTTACGCGCTATGGGAATAAGATATTAAGAAGCTAGAGGGAACGCCAACTGAGGAATCTGAGCTCGCCTACATCACTCTGTTCGGACATGTTTACAGGTACTACGGGAGATGTCAGTTTTCCAGGCAGAGGGCTGAATTTCCATTTAAGAAGCCCTACGAAAAGTAAAAAGCACAGGGGACAACGGGGGTTTTCGTTAGGTTCTAAGTCTCTGCCGTTATTTATGACGGCTGGGCCCTCTCTCTCTCTAGTCTACAGTCATAATCGTCAACGTAATTGGCAGAGATGCTGGTTAAAACTAACCTGGGAAATCATACGAGGACCTCAGTAAAACCTCGCCCGAAACAGTGCGCACCTGAAAGTATCTACTTTTTACGGAGTTTAATATGGAATTAAAAAATACTGAAGGTAGGCCACCGATATCAACCGGTTGAGGTCAAATCCGTGTATCTCGCTAGACAACCAAGACCGCTTAGAGAAGACAAGGATTTCCTTTTGCAGGTAAATGTATGTTTCTTATTCAGCAGTGCGTGACGCCATGTTGTTAGTTATAGTCAGAAAGTTTAAGCTACCGTTTTCAAGCAGAACGATATCAGAGAGGAAAGGGCAAGGGACATAGTATGCCGATAGAAACGGGGAACCCATGCGCGAAGGCTTTCCTACACAGGATCAACGCGCATGGGAACAGCAAGTCGGGAAAGAATAGGAAGAAAAGCATAAAGCATGAACAAGTAGGAGTATGAAATCGGGAAGGAAGCTGTCCCGAAAGCCTAGCTAATGGCTGAGGTAACCTACACTAGACGCCATGTTGTCAGCCGTAAAATTACAAGTAAGGATTGCTAAAGATGAACTGTCTCGACGCGCAAATCTATGATGTATCATGGTCTGCATCTAAGACTAGGATATTGCTGAGAGTAATGTCGAAAGGTACCAACCTATGGAGAAACTTTCACTGTTGTCTTGGAGAAACATAAAGTAGGTACCATAACGTAGGTACTCATTTTGAACTGTGAAATCTATGCAGCCAAAATCGTCCCAAATGGAAGAGTTCTTTAAAAACTAGCAATGTAAACTATTTTTGGCTAATTTAGTTCCCGGATTAGAACTATCGCCAAATGAAACCGCTCCACCCTTCGATACATTTATCAACGTATTCAACTGTGTCTACTTTATAAATAACGAACTATGTATAAATAGACTCCAAAATTTCACTGCAACTGCAGAGTAAACGACCAACATTTTCCCTGATTACTGTGATGAACTATCATTTCACAATTGCATTTTCGTTGATTTTTTTTTCTATTCCTGCTTCAGATAGCTCAAAGGTAAAGTAAAAGTGAAGTATTTACATATATTCTAAGGTTGTTATTCTCTGGACTGAAATACACATACTGCACGAGTAGAGGTGGACCTGATGGTCGGTACTGTAACTACCTGCTGGTAGGACTTTCAGTAAGTTCAGTATAATTAATTACAATAAAAGCAAGTGAAAATACATATGTGTAGTATGTAGTTAATAGTCAGTATATAGGTAGAATTATATTCATAGATCCTTTGAGAAGGCATAAATATATATATCGTACAATTTGCGCTCATCAGGTATGAGATTTAAAGTTGGTCAAATTTAGATTGCAATTCTGAGGTACAGCAAAACTCGTGTAGTTAACCATAAATTATTTCAATTGCTTCCCATCGAATTCAACAATATATATAGTATAGATATCGGTATATGTTCATAACTGCATGCCATCACAGGTCCAGCGCCGTACCCAGTGTTTTGGATGGGTCTACAAAGGTCTGAGGATGGAATGTGGCACACACTGGATGGTCGACCGTTCACCCAGACCTGCAGCTGCAGCAACGACGACTATGAGCTTTACATCCGCGCTGAGCGCACCTCCTCAGCCTACAAGTTTTACGATTGCGGCTGCAGCGACACCTACCTGCCTGTGTGTCGTGCTGCATTTGGCTAAAGTGGAGTGTGTACATCTTTACTACTGCGCACTACGACACTGCTCTAGTTAGGAAAGATAGTCAACCTCTAATCGGTTGTTGTACTCAAGCGTATCCACGTTGGTGATTCTTGGCCCTCCCTCCTGCGAACGCACATCTCATTGTTATTATTTTTTACTCATTTGACGATTATTACCTGCTTCTAATTAGCACCTATCATTCTTCTACCGCCCCATTTAATTACCCCACTGCCAGCTCTGAGCTCTTCTGCCACTTCCAAAGAGGGTTGTGCCACTCACTTAGGAAACAACTGCTTGAGAGCAACGTCCTGGGCAACACTTAGCGGCCAGAGATGTGTTTAATAACCGTTTTTGGGTTACCGGTGCTACACCGGTGATCCAGTTCGTCGCAATCCTAACGCAAAGGATAATGGCGTCACGGGTTGCGGTGACGCACGAGGCTACGCTCTCAACATAAAAAAAAATCTGGGCTGTGAACCGGGAAATTCGTTTACATCTACGAGGCTGAAATTCGTTCACACGATAGTAACTGAAAAAGTTTTTCGTTGCCACGCCTGAAAGCATTTTTGTCTATGTGTAAATAACGGTCAGCTATCTGAATTCACTGCATGTGTATGCCATTGCCGAACAATAGAATCATTACGAGTGACACTTGCCACGCCAAACGACGCAGAAGCTAACATTTTATCGAATGTTTTTTAGACTTTCAACAGTGCAACATGGAGATAAATTATCTCGCCCATTTTGTGACTTTATGAAATATGTTAGGATCTTTTTAATTTGATCAAAATTGGACTTTTTTCTCTTTAGTTTTGCGTTCGAAATATTCCGTGACAGCAAACCTGCGTTGCAGTCCCGCCGGCAACTATCAGCTTATGTGCTTCAGACTTCTGCTCTCAATATTTTCTCGGGAATCCCTGGACATATCTTTATCATTTTCCATCGGAACGTTTTGATCTCTCTTTGATAAATAATAGATGATGAAAGCGTGCTTTCGTCTCCTTGGAACTGGAACATACTACCGCAATTGCGAGACGTTTCACCACGCAAAATATTGTTCTAATTCGATAGATAAAGTACAATAAGAGCAATGCTGTTGATATATCTAAAACAAAAACAAAAATAAATAAATAAACAATGTAGCGTATTTTACCCCTGTTTATCGGCGTAATTGCGTTACAGAAGGTCGAGTTACTCGTACCCATTATAGCTGTCGTCCTCTGACGAAATCCGATCAGTTGCAGCTGACTCTTCCGCTAAGCGCTATTGTTGCTCTTCAACGCAGCCAACACTGTAGCGGGAGAAGCGACGCTACTACAGTACGTTACCTTTGATTTTGCAAATTGATTTTTTTACCTAATTTTTCAAGATGAGTGTCTAACTTTGAAATATCAATATTAACTAAATGTATGATTATGTTGCCAATATAAACAGCACTTGTAAAATAAATATTTAGCCATTGGTTAAGTTTATCATACAATTTGCTTATTTACGAGTTTTTTTTACTGTTACCTCAGATTATGCAACAAGCAAATGAAAACGTCATAAAGAGGAAATAACTACAAGTGAATAGGAATGCTGTTATTAAACGTCCAAAACCAAGATATTATAGCCAAAGCAATCAATAAACACTGAAATAAGTGTTCAGTAGTGGTAAACCTAACAAGTTAATTTTGAACAAGGCACCCTCCATTTTTCATGCTTTTTTAAGGCGATTATCAACAGACTTTGTCAAGCTTGATATTTCAAAAAATGGAATAGAATATACTGCTGTTTTTACTGCATTCCACAGGCTTACTTTGCTCGAAAACTGCCGACCACCTTCATAGACCTTCATTTTGATCATTGCCCAGAGGTTCTCAATGGGATTTAAATCGAGGATATTCGGCTGGCTGGTCATATTCCTTTTTGATTTGAATCCTCCATCCGCAAGCCAGTTAGCAGTGTACCGTGCTCGGTGTGAGAGAGCGTTATCGTGCTGAAATACCAATTTGGATCTGCGTGCGATAGTGTGCTCATCAAGCCATGGAATCAAATTGGCTCCAAGAAACTAGCAGTACCTTTCTGCATTCAGTTTAACTCCTTCTGCCACTTCAAATGGACCAATAAGAGTGTCACCTACTATCCCAGCCCAAAGCATTATGCCTCCATCACCTTGTTGACGCTTAGGCCGTGTCTGTTGAGGTCGGTCATGGAGGACCCATCCAGACGCCCGTCCATCTCGACCATCGAGAGGGGCTCTGCATTCGTCAGTAAATATGACATTGGAGAAATCAGTTTTCATGTTCTCCTCAGCCCATTTGACCCTTATTTCATTATGAGTTTTTGTAAGAACTGTTCGTTTAATTGCCTTTTTCACTTTCACTAGCTTTTGCAGAACCTCACATCTTGTATTTCTGCTTAGTATTGGGGCTCCAGCGTCTTGAAATATCACCTTACTTGTAGAAACTTGTTTTCTAGAAACCTTCAAATGTTGCATATCCCGAACAGTTATTTTCCTGTTGACTTTACCTTCAATTGCATAAGCCTTAATTGTTCGGTGATCATGCTGTCATTCCATGGAAACTTCCAGTGTTGCCTGACCAGAAGCCAATAACGAGGTCACTACGATCTTTTCTTCACTTTTTCGAGATAAGTGTCAAACATTTAAAATGTTAATAGTAAGTTAGTGCACAGGTATGTTGTATCAATAAAAACAATTAGAAAAAAATGAAACAGAACCATTCGCCATGTTTTGGCAACAATTGCTTATCGCCGCGGGGTTCTGCTGTTAAGCCAGATTACTCTCTAGTCAACATGGGCAAGAATCGCGGTCTAAGCAGTGAAGAAAAGATCAAAGTGATCTCGTTATTTGCTTCTGGTAAGACAACACTCGAAGTTTCCGAGGAATTACAGCGTGATTACCAAACAATGAAGGCTTATGCAATTGAAGGTAAAGACAACCGGAAAACTCCGGATAGAGCCCCTACTAGGAAATTGACTGCTCGGGATATGCGACATTTGGAGGTTTCTATGGCTAGAAAACAACTTTCTACAAGCAAGGCAATATATGAAGACGTTGGAGCACCAATACTAAGCAGAAAGACCAGATGTGAAGTTCTGCAGAAACGAGAGAAAGTGAAAAGGGCAATTAAATGACCACTTCTAACAAGAACTCATCAAGAAAATAGGGTCAAAAGGGCTGCAGAGAACATGAAAATTGATTTCTCCAATGTCATATTTACTGACGAATGCAGAGCCACTCTTGATGGTCCAGATGGATGGGCGTCTGGATGGGTCCTCCATGACCGACCTCAACAAACACGGCTTAATCGTCAACAAGTTGGTGGAGTTTAATGTTTTTCGTCTGGATAGTAGGTGACACCCTTATTGGTCCATTTGAAGTGACAGAAGGAGTCAAACTGAATGCAGAAAGGTACTGCCAGTTTCTTGAAGGCAACTTAATTCCATGGCTTGATGAGCAGACTATCGCACGCAAATCCCAATTGGTATTTCAGCACGATAACCACTCCTCACACCGAGCACGTAACACTGCTAATTGGCTTGCGGATGGAGGATTTAAGTCAAAAGGGATTATGACCTGGCCAGCGAATAGCCCCGATTTAGATCCCATTGAGAACCTCTGGGCCGATCGAAAAGAAGGTCAATGAAGGTGGTCGGCAGTTTCGAGCAAAGTAAGCTTGTGAAACGCAGTAAAGACAGCTGCAGATTCTATTCCACCATCTGAAATATCAAACCTGACAAAGTCTGTTGATAATCGCCTAATAAAAATCATAAAAAAGGGAGGTTGCCATGTTCAAAATTAACTTCTTTTGTTTGCCACTACTCAATACTTATTTTCTTGTTTATTGAATTGTTTTAGTTACAATTTATCGGTTTTTGACGTTTATTAAAAATATCCCTTTTCACTTGTACTTATTTCCTCTTTATGACGTTTTTATTAACTTGTTGCATAATCTGAGGTAACAGTAAAAAACTCATAAATAAGCAAATTGTATGATAAACTTAGAAATGGTTAAATAATTTTTTTACAACTGCTTTTTTGATTTGCAACATAGCCATAAATTTAGTTAATATTGATATTTAAATGTTAAACACTCATCTTGGAAAATAAAAGAAAAAATTGTATTTGCATATTGAATGGTAACACACTGTATATATAAGGTGACAAAAAAGGACAACATGCCAATTAATAATCCAAACGAGGCACATGGGAACAAAACCAAGAGGAATACAGAGCAGCGGCTATTAGTAGAAGGTAATGGAGAATGAGAAATAGAGTTGAGAGATCAGGACGAATAAAGAAGACAAAATGCATCCAATTAAGGAATGGAGAAAAATACCTATTACAAGTCGAGCTTCGCCAGACTGCGCCCACACTTCGACCTAAAGAGAGGAAGTAAGAAGACACGCAGCACGTTGCCGCAAAACTAACGCGTCTGGAAACCGCAAGTCAGAGGAGCAAAGTGGAAACGAAAACAAAAGTCTTATAGGCCCAGATAACAAAGGCAACCCAAACCACAGAACAGGTTATCTTACAGCCCTCGTCAAACCGTCAGTGCAAACCCTGAACTGACGATAAAATTTCCTCAAATTGAAACTAATGAAAAAAAAAAAAACACAAATTGGACAGGGGAAAGGAAGTGAAGCGCGAGCACAGTACAAAAACCTGAATTTGTTTTACCAGCGTGGCCAACGACGTCAATATGATAGCAAACCCCCCCCCCCAAAAAAAAAAAAAGAGAGATAAATTACAAACACACGGAGCAACGGCATCGAAAAGTAACTGAGCTGTGGTCCAGACAGAAAAGGAATGTTGCTGATTCCAGTAGCTGAAAAACTCCGGCTATCTAGGTTAAAGAAAAAGAAGACTCGGGCCTTACACAATGTCCGGACCATTGCAAAACTAAAAAGTGTGCATCTTTTGAAATTGCATATCAAAATTGTGCTTAGAGCTAGCCCATCAACAGTTACTTTAAAACCGAATTTTCATTTGTTTATTCTCGGGATTGGTAATGACAATCAGTGAAACAAGATGTGTCATGGTTTGTATCTGAGGGAAGAGACGATGGTTGCATCCCTGACGTAGATGCCATGAGCTCGATTGCTGTTTGTGCTTGTACAGAAAAATACTCTTATAATTGGACGCTATTGCTGTAGTAAATGTAAAAAGTATATTAAAGACTCACAATCATCTTTTTCGAAACAAAATAAAAAAATGAAATTTGCGATCCATTGGTTGTTAGCTATTCAAGAATGTACCAAAAATGATTCATGATAAATCGACATTACTATTACCATTTGTTATTCATGGTACACCAAGTGGTTTTCAATTCAATAAAAAGTACTAAATGATACTCCGTTTTAACTTTGGTAATTCTGTCACGTTAAATGATGACTGACGTTGGTTATTTGTAAACAATACCGTAATTATTTCCCCAAGTGCTGTAATGGCCTTCTCATCATCTTTTAATTAACATGCATTCTAACGTTCTTTTGGCTCAAATTAAATTATTGTAACCACCAACTAGTTCTATTAACAGCGTGTTCCGCACTTGAGTCAAAATACTTACCTAGCTTTAATTTCTGAACATCCTGTAGTCCTTCTGCTCTGTTCTGTATGGCAGCGGGCGTAATGTTGTGGGCTGCTTGACACTTGTTAGTTTAAGTGAGATTGCCAGCAATTGCTGCTGTGTGCTGTGAGACAGTATAGCAGAAAAGTCTATGGCAAAATTCTGTTACATCAGGAGCATATTTTAAAGTTAGCTAATCGCTATGAGTTCATATCACATATCCTGATATGCAGAATAGGAGTTGATTTTAAAGTACTATCAAACTTCTCTAGTGGTCAAGAGAGATTAGACATAGGTAGTACATGTTCTGGATTCCTGTTATGATTAGTTTTGCGCGGCCGTCTGTTCTCCAGGATTATGGGCAGAGCCAGGTGATGCAATCTTAAGCATTTTACAACCGAAACACTGCATACTTTACAATGCATTTTATATTGTTGCCATACAATGTGTTAAAATGCACAGCCAGTTCATCTGTTTCGCATGAATTTTGTATGGATTGCAGGTTACTCTTCTTTCAGACATAATCTTTTAGTATAAGAAATATCGTGAAGCATGAACTAAACTTTATAAACGACGGTAAACCCCACTTAGACGAACTCCCAAGCTCGTGTTAGCAGTTCAGACCTCCTCTGTTCCTGGCAAGGACTACTGTAGCCAGGATGGGCACAACCTGATCCCTGACTCCGCTAGCAGAGGCTATAGTTACCTCCGCCAAGGAGATGTTTTCGTCGGGTTTGCCTGTCTGTCTTTCTATTATTCTGTCTTTCACCAAGATAACTCAAAAAGTTATGGACAGATTTTGATGAAATTTACCGAGATTGTTAGGTATAATAGGAGAAGCAGATGTCGTAACCATAAGAATTCCCTCCGCAAATCCTAATAATTACGACCCTCCTAACAAGAATCATGTTTTAGCGGTTGTCGGAAAAGTTGCAGTCTGTATCGGTATATTATTAGGAAAACATTGGAAGTTAATATCGTAATACATATATACATGTGAAAGGTCATGTAATAATCTGCACGTCAAAACAAAATAATTGATACGGTGCCTTACTAAAAGCATTTCAATCTCGAATAACTGCTCGCCAGGCGAAACAAGCCGGTATATATCTTTTACGAATTATAAAGCGCTTGACTCGGCCTAAGGATAGTGCAGTGATTGACAGGAGGTCCGAAGCAGAGAGCAGCTGCGAGGGCAGCGACGTATCGGGTTAAAAGAAAGGTTCATGCAGGTCTATGTCTGTGACAACCTGTGGTCGGAAATTATGGGTTTTTGAATGAAAAGCAAAATTTGAACCAAGCTTGAGTTTTGCTGTTGGCGAGTCAAATGATGTGTGAAAAGCAGCTGGTAACTGACATTTTTGTGATGAGTCTACAGTTTACTTCTTTTCTTGGTTAGGATCAAGCTAGGGACAGCTAAAGGAGGGGCCTCCTCAACAAGGCAAGCCAACAATGAGGGTTCTCTACTCCCTCGTGGAAAGTTCTGTGAGGAAATTCTCGGAGACGTAATCAGAGCAGTGACGAATAAGCATAGGTAGGGGGGACGTTTTTAAGATAGAAATGTTTGCATTGGACGATGCGGGTAGAGTGGGTTGAACCCGACCTATCGAGGGTTTACCCGTACGAATTGAGGTTTTCAGTTTTGAGGTTGGAGGGCTGACAGGCAGTCGCCCTCTAACTTGTTCCGCTAGCCTCTATTTTATACACGTAGTAGAGTGCGTTAGCGACGTCATGGCCTCATTTGCTATGACCATGTATTGCCCTGCAATTGAATTGTAACTGAGTCATATTGTTTGTCTACAACTATCTCTGTGCTTCAAAAAATACAAAAGATGAACAACTAACATTGAGTCGTCAATGAAGCCGTGTTACGTAAATTTAAGAAGCTATATTTCGGAACAAAATAACTCTTCATTAGATCTTCCAAAAAGTCATCAACAGCAGCAATTTCAACACAACACAGATGTTTAACTTTTGATGAAGATCCACTCATCCGTTTGTATGTTTCCCTGTATACCACGTTTTCCCGAATGCCGTAACTCAAAAAGCTGTGGACGGATTCTTATGAAATTTACATGAGTTGTTAGGTATACCACAAGGAGTATATGATCAAATTTTTGTGCTAATCTTTGGTTCTTTCGTTTGTCACGGTTTTTAATTTTATGCTTGTTAGCACACTAACTCAAAAAGTTATGAATCTATTTTTATGAAATTTATAGGAGTTGTTGGTAACGTTGAAAAACAAAAATTATTCAATCTTTGTGTTGATGCAAAGAAAATTATGGTGTCAGTACTATTTTGAATATTTCATTACCTCTACCTTCCTTGGCGGAGGTATGCGGTCTCAGAGTGCTCTAGTTCAGTGTGTGTGATGAGCAGTTTAGAAGAAAGCCTTGTAGCTGTCTGTCGCTCGGCTTGAATGGACAAATTGATTGTTTTGAGGCACATGGCTGCATTCTGAAGTGTACAGGGCTTGTTTACAAAGTTTACTGTATTCAAAATGCCGCACACATGTGGTGTTGTGAATAACAAAGTGGAGATAGGGTGCCGAGGGTTTCGATTGCCCCCCCCCAAAAAAAAAGTACTGCAAGAACTGGATTTTTTCAAGATCAGAAGCATGTTTTCTGTGTCTTTTCAAGGTGGAAAACATCAGCGAGTGCAGCCTGTCTGGGACTGTCGAAAACAAGTCCACTCTGTTATTCCCACTGACCTTCAGTGCCGACAAGAACGGCATTAGTGTAGTGTTCCACTGGGTAAGACACTTCATCCCACCAAAGGTTCGATGTCGTATACTCAGTAGGCGAAGCTGTAGGCATAGCAATGAACTGCCAGGTCCCGTTTGACAAAAGGTTTCAAAATACCGTCATTCTTCTGCAATCTCACACATACATTATGCCTGTGTGGACACCGAAAAGGAGAAGTTCGTACTTTGAATGAGTCGGTTGGAATTTCTATCATAGAAGCAGTTTTCCATGAATAATTATTGTTTTGCTTTTCAGTCATACTCTAAATGGATTTACGAAAAGCTTAGAGATTTTTTGGCGACGCCAAGCAGGAGAAGGCGACAGAACATCACTTGATCCCTCGAGGGAAACATTTAACCAAGTCCAGACACTGCAACAAAAAAAAAAAAAATGCTAAAAATTTAACCAAGTCCAGACACTGCAACAAAAAAATGCTAAACATTTAACCAAGTCCAGACACTGCAACAAAAAAATGCTAAACATTTAACCAAGTCCAGACACTGCAACAGAAAAATGCTAAACATTTAACCAAGTCCAGACACTGCAACAGAAAAATGCTAAACATTTAACCAAGTCCAGACACTGCAACAGAAAAACGCTAAACATTTAACCAAGTCCAGACACTGCAACAAAAAAATGCTAAACATTTAACCAAGTCCAGACACTGCAACAAAAAAATGCTAAACATTTAACCAAGTCCAGACACTGCAACAAAAAATTTGCTAAACATTTAACCAAGTCCAGACACTGCAACAGAAAAATGCTAAACATTTAACCAAGTTCAGACACTGCAACTGAATAATGCTAAACATTTAACCAAGTCCAGACACTGCAACAGAAAAATGCTAAACATTTAACCAAGTTCAGACACTGCAACTGAATAATGCTAAACATTTAACCAAGTTCAGACACTGCAACTGAATAATGCTAAACATTTAACCAAGTTCAGACACTGCAACTGAATAATGCTAAACATTTAACCAAGTCCAGACACTGCAACAGAAAAATTCTAAACATTTAACCAAGTCCAGACACTGCAACAGAAAAAATGCTAAACATTTAACCAAGTTCAGACACTGCAACAGAAAAATGCTAAACATTTAACCAAGTCCAGACACTGCAACAGATAAAATGCTAAACATTTAACCAAGTCCAGGCACTGCAACAAAAAAATGCTAAACATTTAACCAAGTTCAGACACTGCAACAGAAAAATGCTAAACATTTAACCAAGTTCAGACACTGCAACAGAAAAATGCTAAACATTTAACCAAGTCCAGACACTGCAACAGAAAAAAATGCTAAACATTTAACCAAGTCCAGACACTGAAAGAGAAAAATGCGCTTCTCTTAGTAGATGAACTATACAGATTCTGCCAACTGTATGTTGTGGGGTCCGTTGGCCGACTAATCGCTACAGTTTGGTAAATTTTTTGATGGCATGTCTCTTTGTTTGTCTGCATGCTAATTTGTTAGAAAAGACAAAGGTTTACCTATAATACATTTTTAGGAATAAAACTACAGCAAATCAGTGACTCTACACCGTTGATATTAGTTAAGTAACTTTGTCTACACCTTGTCTAAACACTCCATATACCTATGCTCATAGAATTTCCTTTTGCTGGTTGTAATAACACATCCATGTTCTAACTTAGTGAAGTAAATAAAACTGGGCAATACCAGTAGAGTGCTATTTGCTTATCAGAATTTCTATTTTCGCTTTTGTAAATTTTCACAAAATCGCCATAATAGTGAGAAACTGAAGTGCATGATTTCTAAATACTAAAATACACGAGTCATGCATTTATGCATTTAGAGGAGTCTCAACCCAATCCAGAGAGAATGCAGGCGCGCCTAACCGATTCTGCAATGTATGATTCTGTAAATGACCTCAACATATACGCACAATATCAGGATACTTACTCGGAACAGGAGTGACTTGCGTGTAGCTATGAAACTAAGCGCATCATGCATGGAAAGCATGAAAATTTCGTCCTCATATAGGTACCGTAGTTTGCACTAGTGATGAGTGCCGTCATTAACTAGTGGCAGACATAATTGTTTTCACGAATATTGTTTTACTTCGCGCTTCGTCGTGGTTCTGCTCTGAAGAATATATTTCCTGTTCCCATCGTTGATCACTTATTCAACTTGCGCAATGAAAACGCAATGGAAAAGAAGTGCTTCATTCGTCTAGAAACCGTAGAACTCCTTTCTACACCTAAGTTTAATCTCTTATTCATTTTAGTAATTATTTCAACAAAAACATTAAATTTTCGACTCCAACAGATAGCAAAAACGAATGCAATAGAACTGTATATCATAGTATTAATTGTGTCGGGTTAATAATATTCATAATATACTGCTAATTTACTATTTAGACCCGGCAGAAGTGGTCAGGAAGAAGAGAGCAAAAGTTACTCTCACTGCTTCCTGGCAGCGCCCCAAGCTACTGCTTGAGAGGGCATGTTTACCTCCTAATGAATCGTAGTGTCGACATTCTCAGGCCTTGGAACTAACTTCCTTAGTCATTGCGTCGATCAATTTAAAATAAATGCTATAAAAACTCTACTATATAGGGCTTATCATTTATCCTCCTCGTATCTAGCATTCTCCAATGAAATAAATTTTCTCCGAACCTTTTTCAAGAATAACGGCTACCCACTACTGCAAACTATTCCTTGACGAACTATTCGATCCCGGTATAGCAAAGCCTACCGTTCGTAAATTAGACTTTTTCTATTCCCTCCCATACTACAGCAAAAGCACTATCGATAGAGTCAACTCCCTGAAAGCTTTCCTCTTCGAGGCCTACCCGCACATAAACTTTAGGTTCTCTTCCAGAAATACATTTACGTTAGGATCCTATTTTAAACCCAAAGATAAACCTCCCACAAACCTTTGGTCCTGTGTTGTTTACGTCTTTTCTTGCACGAGCTGCTCATTTCTGTACTACGGCAGCACTGGACAGTGTTTTAAAGTCCGCGTTGACCAACATTTAGGTCTATCAAGCAGAACTGGTTTACCACTAGCAAAACCTGCACATTCAGCTCCCCGTCTTCATGCAGAGCAAAAAAAAAAATCTAATTAGCAGGAAGACTTCTCTATCATAGCTTATTTTAATCCAATAGAACTCACAACTCTATAATCACTATATATCCAATAAATAAAACCTAGCCTCGACATAATGACTTCAGCCGTACCACTCGTCACGATCCATGACTGACGCTTTTGCCTCCGACAGTACTTGCCCGCTTCCCATACGTCCGACGCTTGTATAAAGACCGTCGTTGCGCACTGCAGTCATTTGCCTTTTAGGTCCCCCCCATGCCTACACTTGTTCATGCAAAATCAAATATTCTTTTCAGTCATCCTTTGTAGGTTATAATTTTTGTATTTCTGAGGTGGGAATTTAACTTCCCGAAACGTTAAGTTTTTCATGAAAAATGTCGACGCTACGGTATATTTATTTTATATTATTAGCCTTAGTTCAATATAATATATTCCTACTGAATCGTTCAAGATAATCCCATAAAAACTTCCTGTGTTACGTAACTTTCTTTTATGTGTCTAGAGAATTATTATTCTGCCTATTTATTCACTATATGGCCAAAATAATTGTTATTTGATGTCTTATTTATTAGGAGTAGAAAATTGATTTAAATGAGTGCGCGCAATATGTGAATATATTAGGCTCTGAGCGGTATAAATTTATATAATATCGATGTCAACAATTAAAATTAAAAAAAACTTCTTTCATTGCTATAACTTTGTTTTCGGCAGTATTACATGACTGACAAAATATTGCTTGTGATATGAAAGTACGCTGTAATAAGTGGTTGTGTTATAAATATCAATCAGGTTCGTGTTTGATAAGCTTGCAGCGGCTGTGTATTTCGTGACAAATATTTCGCTTTCTTCTTGGCACTTATCTCTGTCATCAGTTAGTGTACTCGATAACCGCAATCTAATTTCTTGCATGAAGTTCTCCTCGTAGTCAGAAATTCGCGGCAGAACAGATGCAGTGCGGATGGGAAGCGACTACACTAGAATTACGCTACAAAGCCCTTCACAGAAGCCGGCGTCTCATTTCCTGTTCATATAAAGCCATAGATAAGAGAACAGACGAGCTCTTGAGCTGGGCACGGCGTCTGCTTTTATTTATTTAATTAGTTAATAAAGCACTACAGTAGCCATAAACAATAAAGTAATAAGCAGTCGCCTACCATGGGATGAGCATCACAAGCAATTCCATATTTCTAGTGTAACGTAGTCACTCGTTACAGAAACTGCTTGCTTATGTGTGCAGCACCGCTGGTCATTGCATGAAACCAACTATATACACTGAGCTGGGCTTGCTGCTCGTGTAATCCTAATCTTTAAGGTTAGAAAGCTTGACTCTATTGCGTAGCCTCTAGTAAGCTTCGAATATCGCTATACAAGCATTGGAATGCTGTTACAGGCATCAATAACTGGCAACTAACCAAGTGAGTGCACTTGAACTGCTGAAAATTTCAAGTCACATTTGATTGTATGCGCAGTTCAATATACCTATAAACAATCATTATCAGGTGGAAAAAACTGCTGCAAATTATCCGGTAAGGCTCGATTAGTCCTTTAATCGTAACTACTCATACGTCTGCAAACCGATGTTGCTGGCTGCGCAGCTATACCGTGCTAGGTACAATAAACGATACACACACACACAAAAAAGAGCACTGCACACATAGACATAAAGAGTTCATAACGCAGTCGGTGGAGCAGCATAACATTTTTCCTGCCTCGGAAAGAAGCTCGAGGATGTGTGAGAAGTCCCCAGCGAATGGAGCTAAATTTATTTAGGCTGAAATTATTTGGTTCTCAATAGCTGAAAAATTAGTCCTTATTCAATTGAATATAGAGGAACGAACATTTTTCGTTTTTGAAACTCTCATTAGTTTAGCCACAGCATAATGACTCATCAGCAGCAGAATTGTAGCTTGTGTGCTTGCTAAGCTAATGTTGCAGCTCTGTAGGGCTTATAGAATCAGTATAGTTGTAGCGCAAGTTGCTTTTCTATTCTAGGCTGGCTGGAAACGCAGGCTTGATGAAACGATACACAGAACTTATTTTAATTTGAAGTTAAAAAGGTATAGATTGAAGTAAAGGACTGTTGAAGTAAAGGTAAAGTCAACTTGACCGGGAGCATCAACTGAGAAATCCACATACACTAGTACGTTCTTGAGATAAAAAATTCCCGCGAGTGCAGCTGCACCCGACCACAGATTCTCAGCGCTATTACGTAGGAGACGAAGGGTTCATATGACAACGCGACCCCATTTCTGGTTAGGCCAGTGCGTACTCTCAGAATGAAATGCGAATGAAAGAAATGCCGACTCTGCCATCCGACTATCAGAAGAACTGATCTGCCTTGTTGGGAGGCGAACCCGCGAACGTCAGCATACAAACGCAGCACTCTAGCACCCTGCAACTGCGAGTAGGACTGGTGAATAATAGGCGTATTTAAACTTATGACAGTAATAGCAGTAATTTCACTGGTTAATCATAGACATTGTAGTTGCAGTTCAAGTAAACTCATTGATTGGTTGTGTAAAAAAAATATTAACAAAGATTCAGAGCTATAAGTCAATCACGAAATTCCTTCTGCTTGCAGAGACCATCAATGCCACTTGCCATCCGAGTATTTCTGCGTAAAAAACGGCCGACTGAAGGAGAACTTTAACTCACAATTATTGTAATACTGTACATTTCTTATCATTATTGAGCTATTTCAAGGTTGCCACCAGACATCTTCCACGCTCGCATTATAGTGTGCTGTGGGCCAATGTTTGATCATTATACTCGACAGGTGCAAATTTCATTGCTTTTTTCATAATCCGTAAGGTGGTTGTGCTCATTCGGACCAAGAGTGATCCACTCTACTGAAGGGTCTCAGTGGAATAAGACTCTACCCCAGATGTTAATCGTGGGCATCGTTTCGCCATCAGTAATGTTTTCTCACTATAAAGCCCGCTGCAAACGATAGTCTTTTGTCCTGTGTTTTCACTTCACCCCGTTCGTAGTGTTCATGCAAACACAACTGCGAGCCTGCCAAATGGTTCGATAAAATCTTAGCCGTCTTCTTCGTTGCCTAAGCAAGTGGTCACCAGCAGGGTATCTTGAGCCTTTTTAAATACTGTGCGAATATCTACTCTGAAGAAAGTGCGCTTGTTCGCTGTCTAGAGGGGCACAGCAACGTATTCGAACGCTGTGAAATGAAAACACAGAACAAAAGTCTATCGTCTGCAGCGCGCTTAAGAGAGTTGAGTCTGAACGTCTACTAGTATGTTGAGGCGCGTTTCAGCGAACAACCAAGACTTGGCATTCACTAACGAAGTTGTGGTTGTAGAGTTGCTGACAAACAGCGTGGCAACCTGGACATGTTACGGTATTCAGCGCCCTCTCACGGCAAGTAAGACAGGCTCTCCATGTCAACAACTAAACCTTCACTCCACTTTAGATATGATCACAGTCTTTGATAAAACTGTTTTGTTGTAAACTTTAGCTTAAAATAACACACGACCATAAACTATAGATCTTAACTGCTCAAAATTTCCATTTTACCGTAAATAAACAACTTCACTTTGTAAACAAAGAAAAATGATGTCAACCAATTCTCCCTTGAGCGATGAAAACGAAGTTACGACTTGTGCATGTAAACAGACCGCGAACGAATTTCCGTGGTCACAACTGACGTTTGTGATTGTCACGAATCTATTCGCGTTTACAACTTGCATGCAGTGAATATGAACACTGTTTCGTCGTGGAAGCACACGTCTGTACTAAGCTTCATACTTCATATAGAGCAATGCCTGACTTTTGAAAACTTTATACAAGCAGTGAGATACACAGTGGTCGTGTTATAACAGCATTGAAAGACGTTATTGAGGCAGTCTGTACTAGAGGTGGACCGAATGTCTGTTTTTTAACAATCGCAAATGCGAATATTTTGTTTTCATATTCGTGAATACGAATGCGAATGCTTACTCAAAGTTTTATTTCTCAAGTAATATGGCATTATATTTGGATTCTAAAGTCTAGAGTCTGGACTCTGGTGTCGACTATACGAAAATCGAATCCATTGTAAGAGTATAGCCATAGAATATTGAACAGCTAACTAAAATCAATTAAATTTTCGTTGTCTCCAAGATGCGGGACAAGGACCCACTCCTGCATGCATTCCATAAACCTCTTTCCTCAACCACCGCCCTTTGAAAGAGGAATATTTACTAGTAGATCCACTATATTCACTAGATTGCATGTAAGCCATTATTGTTGTTGTTAGTACAAGTATAAACTCCAAGTATCAAATAGTTAAATTCTATTAATGGCAGGTTGAACTTCAAAAATAACAATTTTTCTGCTCCTTCACCAGTCTGGTTACTTCGTGTTTCATTATATACTAGGCCGGCACCACTAAAATGACACTCACTCACAACACTAGTTGGCGAACAAGCAATATAAGACCTTGCTAATTGAGAAAGATTAAAATGGACTAGACGACCCGTGAGCCGTTGGGTCGTCATCACGATCGTCTTTATTTCGCACTAAAGGAGGCGTTATTTAGCTGGTCATAAACCATACGCTATTCGGCCGTCCTCTCATGCCCGTCACGGCTCACTGTCTACAGATTCTATGCTTGTCTAACGTATATTCAACACGCAGTCTGAAAGCAAATTCGATTTATATGATACACATTCCAGTTGTATTTTCCAGAGCAACTTTTAAATTATCGTGCCCGTTCTTGCAACCAAGGGTAAGGTTCCACGTGCGTATCACAGATACATTCTAATTAAAGAGCTAATCCATACCCCAGGGTAGAGTATAGGCCATACCCGCAGAGGACCATGGAATTTATTTCCTATCTAAAAGTGAAGAAACTGTGTCAAACAAGATCACAAGTAAATAAATAAACAAATAAACAAGCAAGCAAGACCGGTTCACAGACTTTTAGTATAATACTAGACAACCCGTGACCCGTTGGGTCGTTATAACGATCGTCTTGTCTGTCTTTCGTGCCATTTTGCTTCCTTGTCACCTGTTACTTAAACTGATCTTTCCTCCATTTATTTTTCCCCTTCTTTCCCGACTTGCTGTTCCCATGCGCGTTGATCCTGTGTGGCAACACCCTCGTGCATGGGTTCCACGTGTCTGTTATCACACTACGTGTCCCTTCATTCTTCCTCTGTGACATTGCCTTTGTTGTGGAAACGGAGACTTAAACTTCTGAATATCATAATAATAATCACGATCGTCTGTGCTTATTTATTTAGCTGGTCATAAACCACACGCTATTCGTCCG
>LQNS02001578.1:1069224-1080830 GCA_001587735.2 Parhyale hawaiensis | reverse complement strand
ATAACGCCCCCCCCCCCACACCGAGCACGGTACACTGCTAACTGGCTTGCGGATAGAGGATTTAAATCAAAAGGGATTATGAACTGGTCAGCGAATAGCCCCGATGTAAATCCCAATGAGAACCTCTGGGCAATGATCAAACGAAATGTCTATGAAGGTGGTCGGCTGCTTTCGAGCAAAGTATGCCTGTGCAATGCAGTAAAAACAACTGCCGATTCTATTCCACCATCTGAAATATCAAACCTGACAAAGTCTGTTGATAATCACCTTATAAAAATCATGAAAAAGGAAGGTTTCCATGTTCAAAATTAACTTGTTTTCTTTACCACTACTGAACACTTATTTCAGTGTTTATTGAATTGTTTTGGTTATAATGTCTTAGTTTTGGACGTTTAATAAAAATATTCCTGTTCACTTGTATTTATTTCCTCTTTATGGCGTATTTATCAACTTGTTGCATAATCTGAGATAACAGTAAAAGACTCGTTAATATGTAAATTGTATGATAAAGTTACCGAATGGCTAAATGTTTATTTTGCATATGCTGTTTATAGTTGCAACATATCCATACATTTAGTTAATATTGATGTTTCAAAGTTAAACACTTATCTTGTAAACTAAAGTAAAAAAATTGTATTCGCATAATCAAAGGTAACATACTGTATATCATATCATCATGTCAACTCCTTTTTTAGTTGCTGAATATTTGTGAAGCTTCATGTAAACCTTTGTTCATAAGCATGTCTTTGAAATGCTGAGCATTACAAGATTTTTTTAATAAAACCGTCCGCCAGGCCGGCAAGATCAGGCTTCCTCGTAACCCTCCGTTACCAGGTTAAAACTATTTGGTGTCACTCCTGCTCGTTGTAACATAGACTTCCAGCTATTTCGCTGGTTCTGGTAATAATAGACTACAAGTTATTTAACTGGTAGAAGCTATAGCTTAGATTTAGGTTAGATCGGCGGTAGTAGCTGTCCAACAGGCCCATTCTCAGAGAGACGCTGGGAGTGACACCCCGGCCCTCTATGAGTTATTGTCATGACATCAGTATGGTACAGATGACTGAGAAAAAGACAGAAAAAGGGGGGGGGGAAGGACCTCAGCCAAAGAGAAACTCATGCACGCATGCATGCAAGTACGAATTATAGCCGCTGATCTACGGAGCTTAGAGATGTCTAGCTAGTTGGTGCGGAAGAGAGATGATTCTGGATTAAGGTGGAGTCTGAAGCTTTGGCCGTTAAGAGTTTGTGACTCCTGGAGGAGGTCTTCTTAGCTACGAAGGATGTCTCACTCAATATTTGGGAAGACAATTTTTAAACACGTTGACTGTCTCCGCACCGGCAACTTCCAAATGTCCACTATGAAATGCGGAGAGAACTATTGACATAAGGTTCTTCTTCGAGCTCTATGCTGGATTTCTTGACCGTTGTTTTGCAGGCGATCATTGCGTCTCTTTCAAAAAGTCCCGTTGTAGGTAAGTCGTTGAAGCCATTCAAATGCTTGAATGTTTCTATTAGTTGCCCCTGAGTCGTCTTTGCTCGAGAGAAGTCAGGCCCATTTCTTGTAAGCGACATACGTAGGGTTTATTTTGCAACTGATGTATCAATTTTGTTGCTCTGCGTTAGATTCCCTCCATGTTATCGATATCTTTGCACAGATGTGGCGACCAGAATTTAACAGCAAATTTTAAGTGTGGGAACAATAACACCTTGTACAAGGGAATGATGATGACCTTGGAATGGTATTCTCAATGCTTGGTGATGAATCCAAGTACTCTCTGTTTGCCATTTTCCCTCTATTGTCAATTTAATGGTTGTGTTGTAGTTTGTTTGTAATAG
Source organism: Parhyale hawaiensis (assembly GCA_001587735.2). Lineage (NCBI taxonomy): Eukaryota > Metazoa > Arthropoda > Malacostraca > Amphipoda > Hyalidae > Parhyale > Parhyale hawaiensis. The sequence goes on along the minus strand of LQNS02001578.1, from coordinate 1,078,991 downwards.
TTATTCCTAAATCACGTTCTTGGGTGACAGCTGCCAATTCAGTCCCGTTCATTTTTAATTGGGCTCTCCGGCCCCACGTGCATTACTGACAGAAAGTTACGAGATATACAATTGTGAGGAAAGCATCGGAGCTACGGTAGCGAGATAATGGCTTATGGAACCGAAATAAGAGAAAAGGAAAGGCCGGTGGAAGATTGTCAGTAGAAGAAATAAGGGGAAAAATGAGGAAACGACTCCAGCGCAAGGAAAGAAGGGTACTAAAGCTTCAATTGAAGCCTTGTATGTGTAGAATCTCTAAGGAAAGGAGGGACATGTAAAAAATGTGTCTCATCCCGGTGTACAGTCACCCAATACCGCAGTTCATAAAAATGGACGTGATAGCCATCTTACCCCCTGAAAGCCGCACACGTCAGCAACAGTTCTGAGAAGCGCCACCAGACGACACCGTAGAAACTCGAGAGAAACAAAACTGACAAAACGTTAAGCAACACTCATACTGCAATGAAACAGCAAAAATAGTGGTTGAGTGGACTTAATTTCAACAATCTGCAGCAGAGCCCGATCGGTTCCAGTCCCTCACAAATAACAACAGTTCAAAGTTTTGAATACGGTTAATGAAATAACAATTTGTACAAACTAGAAAGAAGCGTCTGTCATATAATTATACATGGCTGTAGGTATGGAAAAAAGGGTACAACCTATCATGTTCGCCCATTTCACCGAATTACCGCAATAAATATCACTGGAAGGACAGTGATAACCTCTTGAGGATAGAGCACCAACCGCGCTGCAATAAAATAATACCATAGCAAAACTGGCGTGAAGTTAGCTCACTGCTAATCTATATTCAGCGTGTGTTGCCGTAGCCAGGGCAGAAAAAAAGGGACGGTTGTCTGAGCGGTTTAAATAAAGTTTGAAGCTGGCTTTGGTATTTCCAGCTACAGTCGCCACCGCCAGCACCGCGTCACCGCCGGGGCTCACTTAATATGCAAGACGTTCCCAGGTCTTATCATTGTCCTAGCCCATTAAATCCGCATGGCGTCCCGTCTTCTTTTGCTGCTGCAAAAACAGCGGGGACATGCTTCTTCTAAGTTAGACTTAGGAATATCCCATGTAAGACATTCCCACAGTCAGCAGTTTGTGAAAATATTAGTAAACACATTTGCCCATATCGGACCCAATCAGAGTCGTAGCCAAGGAGGGACCCTGGGGATCCGCAGATCCTTCCCCTCCCCCCTTTGGGCCTCGGGATGGGACGATTTTAGACTATGACCAGTTACAACCAAAGAAAGACAAAAATTGTAACTTAATTGGAGCGGCCCATTGTTTTTTAAACGTGTACATGGCTTATAAATTATGGAAGCTCGCAATCTATATACACCATGTATTAGCATAAGACCCGTCTATATAAATGCGTTGTTTCCATGTTTGCCAAAGCTGTCGAGCATCCATGACTTCAAGGGGCCCCCCCGGGTAACTCAGAGGGCTCCCTCAAGATGCTAGTGGGCCCCATCGGGTGACTCAGGGGGCCCTCAAGACGTAAGGAGTCCCCATCGGATGAGTCAGGGAGCCTTCAAGATGTAAGGGGGCCCCATCGGGTGAATTAGGGGCCCCCTCATGCAAGGGGCCCATCGGGTGACTAAGGGGTCTCCTCAAGATGCAAGAGGACCCCACTAGTGACTCAGGGACCCTCAAAATGCAAGGGGCCCCATCGGGTAACTCAGGGGACCCCTCAAAATGTAAGCGGGCCTCACCGGGCGATTTAGGGGGCCCTTAAGATGCCTAGTGATCTTTTACAGCACTTATTTGGCGTCTTCCCATCGTCCTGTAGTCCTGCGGCCTGATCTCAGCTGCAGGCGGAGACGCTGGCTTCGTCAATCAGATTAACTCCATTCTCGGCCTTCACCTTATGCACGAGATTGGTCCGATACGTGGCGCAGCTGTGAATGAAAACTGGTTGATACCGTGGTGTCGTGTGGGGTATTAGTGGGAGAATTTTTGTTAACTTTTCTTCTTGCTTCCTGCGAGTTCATTGATTTGTATCCTTCGATCTGCGTTATCTGTACTGAGATATTGAGTTGGAACAAATTTGTTTAATGTAAAGTTTCATTTTTGCCTTTTAAGGCAACTGTTAGCTTTGCCTATTATTTTAGCTTAAAGACACGCCTGTGCCGTGCGCATCACAACTTTGAACAATAAAAAATGTTTTACAGTTTTTCCTTTGTAATCCTTGGCTAGTTTGTGGGTGGCGGACTTGGAAAAACTTTCGACATCAGTTAGGACTAGTAATGAAGCAGAATGAGACTTTGAGCGCACCATAAGACAGTCACCATGATTTTTCTAGCTCACTTTGGCATCTGGAAATTTTTCGGTTGTGGTGGACAACTTTACCGCATTCTCCATACTCACCAGATTTAGCGCCCTCATACCATTATCTCTTTTGCCCATGGCGCAGGGTTTGACTGGCAAACACTATTCCGGTGACAAGGAAGAGAAAACGGCAGTGACGAAACAGTTCAAAGTACAGTCAACAGCATTAGACCGGGGAGAGATACGGTACATGCTCTCATTCGTTGGTGAAACATTGCTCTTGAGAGAAATGGTAACCGTATTGTGAGGTAAGGATGTGATCCACAATGCACCAGCTTAATTATCATCAATGATACATGTTCCTAGTTGCAATCGTACCTCTCAGAAAAAAAATTGCATTACTTTTTTACTCGCCCACGTAAAATGTAATATGCAGTAACAGATATACTGTTGCCGGCAGTAGACCCAGAAATGACTTTGTGATAGTAAGAAGTTATAACGTTTTACTGGCAGGCCTGCCCTATGACAGCCCCGGTCTTAACGTGAGCAGGAGAGTTGTTTTATAATTTATCATTGTAACCACTTTACCATGAAAATTCACGTAACAAGTCTAAGAACATAAATATGAAATGAGAACACTGCTATCAACAATGCTCCAAACAACATACATTAAGGTTGTTGGGTCTGTGCAGCAGAAGTCACAATATATAAATCTTGTACACGGTAGAATAAACTCAAGTCACGGTCAATATCCAAACCTAATGCAGTGCTGTACAGATCAAACGCTGGTGCCAAAAAATACATGTTCACTGACTGTATTCGGAATAACCTAGAGCGTAGCGCTATAAATTTCTTGCATATATCAGAATTTACTTCTCATAAAGCCATGGACATGATCACAGTGTTATTGGAATTCCACTTGATGCTTTGTGTCTCCCAATCACTTGCTCGTTATTTATACTGCTGCTGACGTGGCAGCCAGCGATTGGGTCCATTATATACTAGAGACACTCGCGTCTGACGGCTCATTCTGGGAGGCAGTGCTGCTATATAGTGTCCGTAGTGACATTGCTGACGCACTGCAGCAACTTCTGTCCTTCACTAAAGAGACATAACTGTACTCTTGGACTTTTCCTAGGACCAAAACTTACGCAAATGGAAAAATACAGCAGCTTAAACAAGCTCACATTAAAAATAGGGAAATTTTAAGATATCCTTTATTAGCTGTATCCTTAGTAGAAGAAATAGCTACACTTTTGCATTCTTATTAGAAAATTTGTTCTGTCAGAATATCTTCGATATCAAGTAGAATTGCTTCTTTTTTTTTTTAAATATCAAATATGCGCCCTGTAAATACCTATAAGTGTCAATATGTGAGTTGACGCAACTTATAACAATGCTTTTTTGAGCCTTTTACATCTCACATGCGTAATGTGTTGCACGTCCAGCGTCTGTGTGCTGTGCTGACGTGGGTAGTCGCCGTATACGTTACGTCATATTTGTTCTCTTTAGCCCTGCACCGGGCGGTTAAAAAGGTTCCCCTCAGAATCATATTACTGAAATCGCCAGCCCGGGGTCTTTGTTCGCTGAAGGTTGAAACAGAAAATAATATTCGTGGAGCATTTTGGGCTTCATAGCTGTTAAAATATACGTAAATAGACCATTTAATAGGTATTACTACTTTACAGGAGCATCTCGTAAATCTCACCCAATGTATCTGATTGGAGAGCAATAAACTGCAGAAATAACGAGTGTGAAAGCTATTTAAATACACACAATATGAGTCGTTCCAAGCACATAGCCTTTGCCGGTATAATCTCTCTGAATTTTGTCGGTTTGCAAAGCTTGATTCTCGTGTGGAAGTCCTGTTCCGTGAACCACACAGCCTTAGAAGCAAATACGGAGCTGCAGACGCAGACTATTGCAGTCACTGGGATACTGGAATGTGTGCTGCACGCCTCCCAGATGGACTGGACAGCTCTGGCCTGTGTGGCGGGCCAGCAGTGTCGGCTGTGGGACAAAGATGCCCTCGCTGTAGGCAGAGCTCAACATGACCCAAAAGTACAGGACTGCTTCATGCCATCGCAGCCTATTGGTAGGTAATCTAGTTCTTGAATATCATGAGAATCTTTCCTTCTGTTGAACTTAAAAACACAGTTGGGAGTAGATAATATTTACCCATCTTTTCATGGTTACCAGTGAGAAATCATCGTACATGAAAATTTGAGTACATTCTCAGAGCATGTGCCTTCACTGTGATTAACACTTACTTGCTCTCTCGGAAACTGACATTAGATTCTCAAGCTTCACATCGATAGCATTGTTTTCTCACGCTAACCCCTCAAATTATAGGACACAGTTTTCTTATAATTTTTTGTTGGTAGATGTAGCTTCACTGTGCATACCATGTTTGTCAGTGCAGACGCCGATTCTGAATTCTTCGGCCCTATTCATGTATTTACATATGTCCGTATTTTATATTTGGAGGTGAAATTACTTCTGCATCAGTAAAAACAACACCGCTTGACAAAGAATGACTGAATATTATTTAATAGCTAGTAAGTCTCACATTAGATTTATTTAGAGCCATTCTTCTGAATGTGCCAGTGATTCAACAAGTTTTGGCATTTGTTGTAGAGCTCCAGTAAGTTTTTCCTAGTCTCCAATGCTGCAGGCAGTGGCGATGAGGCACGTAGATGCCTCTCAAATTTATTCCATTAATTCTGAATAGGGTTTGTATCTGGTCTGGAGAACGTTGGAGCAATATCCATGTGTGTAAATAAAGCCTCATGTTCTGACACTTAATCTGAGCATTATTACCTTGAAATTATCTGTTTCGATCAGGAGAATTTAATGTCCATAGTTGGGTTAACTTGGTAACAAAAAACTTGCAAATAGTTCATGTGACCTCCAGTTCGTGGCTGCAAAGTTACAGATCCAAGTCCATCCCACCGAAAACAACCTCAAAGCATTACACTGCCAACGGAGGCTGGGCGGTGGAGACGATATAATATAGTGGGAGCATAAGTTCACAGGGTTCTCGCAATGCCCTGATTCTTCCAGAGCTCTGAAAGAGAGTGAACCTTGACTCATCCGACCTCATTACATTCTCCTTGTCATTGAGAATCCAGTTTTGATGTTCTTTTGCGAACATCATGCGTTTAATTTTGATGTCTATTGCGGGCGCTAATGGCTTCTTGGCGGCTCGGCAATTATGTAAGTTCATATTTCCCAGCTCACGGTGCACATTATTATTATTATTCTCGTAGAAGCTGAGTTAGAACTAGGTTGAAATTCTCTCGTTACCTGCAATGTCGATAACAGCCTATTTTTCGTAACCAATTTTTTACAAGAATGCCGGTGTCTTTCAGAATGAATTTCATGTCTTTCATACTTTCTCGGAGGTAGACTAACTTACCATCTTGCTTCCAACGAGCTTTTATGACTTGAATCATTTTGATGAGTATATACCAGTCTCTTAAGAGATGTCTCTAGTATTTTTACCCAGTTGATGGAACTTAGTAATGCCTCCTTTATTAATATTAAAATATCTGGTCCAGGTAGTTCATGTTTTAATATCCAAACAGAAGTTAGTGAAGAACTTTATCAACAATTTCCAGGCATTGTGTACACACCGCTACATATTACCATCAAACAATAATGATTAAGAGGAAAACAATTTGGGTTTGAAAAATACGGATGGGCCGCTTTTTTTATCAGAGTATGTATATTTAGCAGACTGATCTCTCATAAGGTACGACAGGAGTTGTGCTTCCCTGTAATACTCAGAAGTAAGTAGTTTCTGTTTTACTATCCTTCACATTATTTGCTTCTCTTACATTGCACAACTGCTTTACTCTAAGAAATACTGACGCACGAGGTGTGTAAAGAATGTAATGAGGCTGATAGCTGTATCTTATGTCTGGTTACGTTGGTGGGTTACCGTTAGGACGAGGTGCAGGCCAAGATGCGATGTACAGTCAGGGCGATTTTGAAGTCCATGGAGCAAACCAGTGGGCCAAGGCGATTAGTTTTAGGAACCCGATTTTGTCTACGGAGTTTTGAAAATGAGTGACAATTTCAAGCACAGGACCCATGGTTATTTCTTTTGGACCCAAACACAGTGCGACTTACACTTTTAAGATCAGGGTCATTTTCAAACCGTTCCGAAAAATCCCGACTCGTTTCAACCCTGTTATTCTTTTTTACGAGCGATTGGCTTTCGGGAACCATTTTCCCGCAGACATTCCTTATCCTGAGTGCGTGAATAAATATCTCATGAATAGATTTTTGTGTCAAATTAAAAATTTTTTCCACCATCCTGACTGTCAGTCTCCTATGAGCACGCACAGTAACGCTGATTTGTTTTCCGAAATTTTCATCGGTATGTACTAATGAAGGTCTTTCTCTATGAATTTCATCTTCATCCTGGTTCAGGCATTTTGACAATAAATTAACTCAGCCGAAATGGGCCATTGCTACAACTCTGTCTCCTTAGACCTGCTGAAGATTATTAACAGTTATAATCCCACTATGCATGAGTCTGAACCAAAACTTGATGACACACCTCTGCTCAAAGTTATTGCTGTTGCACAGCTTTAAAACGCAGTGAAAAAAAAAACAGTTCAAGAAACTTGTCCCCTCATCTTCACTATCGAATTAAAACTCACATTGACAGCGCATCAGATGTTAGCCTGCGAGCTACCAGTGTTGCCAGCTCTACCGACGGCTGCCAGTCTCATCCCTTTATTTACACACTTCGCTCGTGGAGGAGGAGATTCTCCATTCTTCGTATACCTTGAATGGATTTCAGGTTGCGTTAGCTTCGATCACAGTGGAATGATGGCCTTTGGGGACACTACATTCGAGCAGCGCTGCAGCTCCGGCTACTCCTACAACTGCAGTGTAAGCGGGCTCCTGGAGTTGATACGTGAGTATAAATACAGAGGGCTTGAGGTGTGCTGAAAAGTATCCGAACAAATTTTTTCGTGTGTAAACCAACGAAGTTAAGATCCGTCACCACTTTTTGATATTTGACACTCTCTATAGGTTAAGGATGCCATTTTAAGGCGTTTTTCACGAATACCATTTTTTTTGCAAATGCTTCGTTTTCGAGACATAGCGCTAGTAAGTTCCCATTGGTTTCCCTTGGGGAAAAATAGCCGGCGACCCCTAGAAGCCTAAACTAACCTATTTTAGGTTAGGTTAGGGAGGTTCGATTAGGTTCTTATGGGGTCACTAGCAAGCCTCTAACAACGCCGGTTGTTTTCTTCCTTAGAAAAACAAGGGAACTTACTTGTGCTATATCTCGAAAACGAAGCATTTGTTCAAAAAAATGTATTTATGGAGATGTCTTAAAATGGCTCCTTTAATCTGTAGAAAGTTTCAAAATGCCAAAAAGCGGTAACGGACCTACACCAAAAATTTACCTGAAGAAAATCTGGATTGGTGGAAAGATGCAGCAAACGTAATGAGCATTCGTCTTTCTTTTTCATTTTATTTTTTTTTTAAAGCGGAAACTATAGGTGTTGTCAACTGATGGTATGCCGGCGCATCGGCAAGTTAGGAAGAGTACATGAGCGTCGGCGGATTTTGGTTTCTGATAAAATATAGTCAATATAATCAATAATTGAATTGCAAAGTGTGAAAACTTATGCAAATTTTTGTGGTTTCCCAATGGAAGCGATCCACACGATGCAAGATGTTTTCTCAACGAAGAAAAGAACTACACGAACCAATTATATGAACGTCACTGAGACTTTTTCCTGGAGTCCTAGTCCTCTTAAAAACTGAATGAATGGACCTATCCTTCTGCCCACCTCATCTGCAAGTTTCGTGAGAGAGTTTCGAGGATCTTGCATCACCTGGATCCCCAAGTCACTAGTGACTCATTTTGCGACGTTGAAGGCCTGCAAAAGTGTGTCTCAGTCTCCAATGGCTTGCGGTCCCCTTTGGAGTACTTGCACCACTTCTTTAACCGGGTTCAGTGGCACGTCTCTTCGCCCGGCCTCGTAGGCCTGTTGAATCTCTCGCATCGTTTCCAGAGGCAGTCACCAAACTTTGCCCAACAGAAAGTTTAGTGCATTAGCGTTGTTAAATATTTTCATTTTGTAGAAAGGAATATTTGATGACACTCATTTCATCATTTAATATAGTACCGTCCAAAACTAAGGGACAAATTTTCAAAACGACACAATTTTTTTCTAACCATGCCAGGTACTTCTTCTTCTGCACACTATTAGCCAGTAAGGTGTTGATTATTGTGTTAAAATTTGAGGCATGTATGAAGGATAATAAAAAGTTATTAAAGAAAAGCTTTTCTTTTGAAATTTATAACGTCAAACTAGGGGACAAAAAAGAACAATTAAGTTAATCTCTTATTCAGTCCGTATTTCTTCATTTACATCGGACTAAGTTTGACACTGCCATTTGTAAACATTGCTGTTCGTTACATGATGGCACTACGTCAGAAAGTTGATTATATCCTGTGACAAGATATCATCAAGTCACCTTCCTCTTCATACAGATGTTCGATGGAGTTGAATTCAGGTGAAGCTGGTGGGGGAGGGGGGGGGGGAGAAGTGACTCGTTAAATTGTAGACTACTGAGGAACGCCTTGGTGGCCTGGCGTAAGTGCGATGTCGCATTATCATGCATGAGCATCAGCTGACGTTGGGTGCAAGTAGCAGGTCTTTAACAATGACCAAAGTTTCTTGCAGAAGCCGGTAGTAGGCCCTTCTGTCAATTTTAACACCTCCTAGCACTCGAAATGGTCATACAATCTTGCCTCCGATGTTCCCTGCTCAGAACATTACTCCACCCCACCCTGCTGAGGCCGAAGTTGAGTAGGATGAGGTTCTCTAAAAGATAACCAATGCTTGCCCCGCACGTCGAGTCCATCAATGGTAGCTCGAGCCTTATCCGTAAAAAGGATATAGCGGAAGTCGGGGTTCAGCATTTTTTTTTATTTTTACCGAAATGAGATGCGTTTCTCCTTGTCGGACCTGTTCAAGAAGGGCCTGGAGATAGGTTTCACATATTTTGGCTACCACTTTGAGAATGCTGCACCTTCAAATAAGGCAATACTGGTTTCTAAGGGATTTAGTACAACCTCCGTTTCTCCGTACATCGTACAGTACATCCTCCTGGTTATCGTCTATCGCTTGCCTTTGTCTTTCCTGACCTTGATGAAAAAGTCACTATCCTTGGGTTCCGTCCAAGTTGTCTGGCTAACTCCACCTCAGAAGCACCATCGGCAAGTTCTTGGACGATCCGCTCCTTCTCTCTTGTTGTCAAGCGTCTTTGACTCGGCCTTTCGTCACTCCTGCAATAAGCGTGTCACGTTGGATAGTGGGTCAAAATACATAAAGTTGCATAACTCGGCGTTTACTGCATCAGTATTCTTGAAAATGTATCACTCCACCTCCCTTGTATTAAACAACACTTTAGTACTGTCC